>CM076584.1:131422681-131484267 GCA_034641835.2 Pinus albicaulis | reverse complement strand
CCATCAAATATTCCTAAGCCTATTAATAGGAAGATTATCGAAGAATAGTAGGTGGAATGATGTTGACTATAGATCTACTATTGTAAAAACTTTTTCATCAGTAATATACCGTGGAAATTGGCTTTTCTTCACTGCGATTCATTGATGTTTTCATGAGTGTTTGTCTTAAGTATTATGCCATTTTAGCTTCAACATTATGATGTTTGATTACTTAGATTCATGTATGACATGCTCTAACTTCCTTCAAAAACTTAGACTGTTGTGAATGTTATCTTTTCATTATAACATCTATATGCCTCAACTTCCATAAGAAGAGTTCATATGTCATTTAGTTCTTTTCATTGACTCCAGATGCCCAATGGTAGTGTTTTCTCCACATCTCTCACCTGCATAAAAACACACTTAAAATGACATTTTATAGTTAGCCATCTGTTGAACTTCATTTTCATAAAATCATCTTTATCTTTGAGAGAGCCCTCTCAGGTTGAAAAGGCTAATTTTCAGCTAGAAGTAGGTTTGAAAGAGTTACTCTAGGTTTACTGGTGGAGCAACCCATCTGTACCAACTTAGTGATAAAATATTCCACTTCCTTAACTATACTTGGGGATTTGAATAATATCATAGTAACTCTTCATTACATGTTTACCCCAGTGGACCGGTTAGCTTGGGTAAATGTGGAAGGAGGGTGTTACAAAGTGGTATTAGAACATGGTTCAACCCTTTGACAGGATGGGAATAATGTTTTTTTTGTGCATACATGTCAGTTTCATATGTGTGCATTCTTCTTGTGGTATATGTGTTTGTTATGTATGCATGGCGGTAATCATGGCTATGGTTGTGTTTTCATGTAGAATTTGATTATGTTGTTGTTGTAATGTGTTTTTTTTAAATTCATATCAGTTGTATATGCATTGGTTATCATGTCAATGTATATATGTTGTTGTACATGCACCATGTATAGTTGGTGTTATAGTTGTGACATCATGCATGGTAACTGGGATGATGATTAATATGATGTATATATAATGCTATTATTATGTTTATACATGTATTGTGCTAATTGGGTTGATCTTGCAGACGAGATATCCTCCCATAAACTATACTAAGATATGTTGGCTATGTTTATGTTTTGGTTTAGATGAAATTATATACTTTCTGGAAGAAGAAGATCAAATATGACTAGAAAAAAGGTGGATTAAAGTTCACAATATTCTCCCTATAGATCATATGAGCAACATGGTGATGGGTAATCTTCTGATATATAAAAAACTTTGAGAAATACTAAGGTGAGAATAAGAATTTGTAAATAAGATAATGAAAGAATCATTTAGTGACAAGAGAGACTTGTCAGGGCACAAGAGAAACAAGCAGAGGTTAATGCAACCATCCTTCAAAGCTTGTCATACTTGCAAAGACAAGGACCACTTGGGATTAGCCATGGATATGAGGACAAGGCTAATGGAGCCTATGGTAGAAAGTCCCATGGTGGGCACAGGTCAGATAGAGATGACACGATTTAAGATGGCATATTCTTGGATACACCTGATAGAAGAGGCAGTGGTCACGAGATTTACTCTAGTTATGGTTCAAACAGGTATCAAGGTCATCATCGTTATCATACTTACAGGAGGAGTGACATGGTATATTTACTAGATGAGTTCAAGAAAGAAAAGCCACCTACATTTGATGGATAAATGAAAAAGTGACAAGATTCAGAAGCGTGGTTACATGGGATGAATAAGATCTTTAGGTTGCATGATTACTCAGAGAACATGAAGGTAAAAATAGATATTTTTAGTATCAAAGGTAAAACATAAATTTGGTGGGAAGATGTAAAGAATGTTAGAGATATTTATGAAGAGGAGTTGACTTGGAATGAGTTTGAGAGAATTTTCAAGAAGAAGTATCTATTAAAGAGATACTATGATGATAGGGAAAAAGAATTCTATGAACTAAAGATGGTATCTATGACCGATGAGGAGTGCACTAGAATATTCTTTGATTTATTGAGGTATATGCCTTATCTGAAGGAGGAGAAAGTGAATATTCCAAGATTCATCAGTGGGTTTATAGTAGCATTTAAGGACATAATTGAGTTTGATGAGCCTATATCATTAGAGGAATCCATTAAAAATTTGAAACATTGTTATGAGAAACCGAAGTGCATGTCTGAGACTAAACAGGTTTGGAAAGGTAATGCAAAGAATAAAGGAAAAAGGGATAAGAAGTGAACAAGGAAATAGGACATATGTAACAAAGGGAATGCAACATTTCCTAATAATTTCAATTCATATGACAGAGGAAAGGGATTTTAGTCTGAGGAGAAGAACAAGGGTGATGATAGGAACCTGCTTTACAATGTTGGACTTGTGGCATCATTTTCGGAGAGATTTTCCACAAAATTAGGGTGTCAAACTGCAAAATCATAGTGCTCAGGAAGCACAAACAATGGGGGATTTTGGACAAAATATTCCATGAATTTATGCAGCGTTGGATAATAGGAATGAAAATTACCATACATATATTATCAAGATGGATGATATGCTTTGTGATCAATTTGTTTCTATTTTGATTGACCGAAGATTGAATTATAGTTATGTTAACCCTTACCTAGTTAATAAGTGTGGTTTGAATAAAGAAGTACATGTAGAATTTTTGTTAGTGAAGTTGGATACAGGTACAAAGAAAAGAGTTCATCATTGGGTAAGAGCTTGTGCATTTGAACTAAATGGTGTGCCTACATCAATGCATCTAAATTTACTTCCTTTGGTTTCATACAATATGTTTTTGGGTATGGAATAGTTGTATCTTCATAGGACCAAGGTGGTTTTTTATGACAAAGCTATTGAGTGCTTGGATGAAAATGAGGAACATAGAAGCTTGCAGGGTAAGAAGAACGAAACATTAGTTATAATGGTGACAGTCATAGGAAAGGGTGTGTGTTATTTGTAGTACATATTTCCAGTGAAAAAGGTAAGGATGTTGAGGATGTTGAGGTATTTAATAGGTACCTAGTTTTGTAGCATTTTTAGGATGTATTCCCGACAAATATTTTAGAGTTTCGGCCTCACAGGGAAGTGGAATTTTCTATTGATTTGGTACGAGGGGCAACACAAAATCAAAGGATCCATACAGGATGAGCACACCAAAGTTAGTGGAATTGGAGTTGCGGTTAAAGGAAATGCTTGGTAAGGGATACATTAGGCCAAGTGTGTCACCTTGGGGTGCACCAATGTTTTTTGTAAAGAATAAGGATGGTACTCTTAGGTTGTGTATTTACTATAGGCAATTGAACAAGGTAACCATCAATAACATGTATCCATTGTTGAAGATCGATGATTTGTTTGACCAATTCAAGGGAGCAAAAATGTTCTCGAAGATTGATCTAAGGTTAGGATACCATTAGGTATGCATCAAGGAAGAGGATATTTACAAGACTTCTTTCCCAACCAGGTATGTGCATTATGAGTTTGTTGTAGCTCCATTTGGTTTGACAAATGCTCCAACTAATTTTATGTGCTTGATGAATAGTGTATTGCATCCTTATCTGGGCAAGTTTTTTATTGTATTCATTGATGATATATTTATATATTCCAAGAATGAGGAAGAGCATGCCTAACACTTAGAAATAGTATTTATATTGGCAAGAGAGCACCAGTTGTATTCCAACGTTAGTAAATTCAATTTATTTTAGACATAAGTACATTACTTGGGGCATGTTATCTCTAAGCAAGGCATAACAATGGACCTGAAAAATATCAGATCTATCATGGAATGGGTAGCTCCTAGGAATTTTTATGAGGTTAGATCATTCATGGGGTTAGAAAGTTATTATAGGAGGTTCATCAAGAAATTCTCATATATTGCTAATCCCATTACATCATTGCAAAGGAAAGTTAATAAATTTGAATGGAAAAAATAATGTGCAGCTCGTTTTGAGTAGTTGAAATAGTTGTTGACAAATGCTCTAGTGCTAAAAATAGAAGATATGGATAAAGAGTTTTTAGTATGTATAGATTTTTTCATGAGAGGAATTGGTGGATTATTGATGTAGGAGGGTTAGGTGGTATGTTATGAATCAAGGAAATTGAACGAGATGGAGCATAATTATGTTACATATGATCTTGAGTTGGCAGCGATCATCCATGCCTTGAATATGTGGAGACATTATCTTCTTGGAAGGTGGTTCATATTGATGAGTGATAATAGTGGATTGAGATGCCTATTTGAACAACTAAATTTGAATTCCAAGTAATCTAGATGGTTTTCCATGATCAATGAGTTTGACTTCGAGATCAGGTAGATTAAATGGAAAGAGAATGAGGCTATAGATGGTCTTAACAGAAGTGTATAGGTAAATAATGTATCAGCTTTGATCTCATATGGGACATATTTAGAGGACTAGATATTGTAGGTAGGTTAGCTAGATGACATGTATATGGAGCTTAGGCATAGGTTACAGGTGATCAGGATGTGGACTATCGTCTCATAGTGGATGGTTTGGTCATATCACTAGTACATTTGGCAGAAATTCCGACACTTTTGTCATAATGTCGGAAATTTCCCCAATTTCTATCAATTTTTCAAATCCCGCCACAAACCGTCACTATACTGACGTTTAGGGATATCGTCTCTTTTGTGACGTTTATGTCTGTAGTTGGAATTGCGACATTTTAAACGCTTCGTCGGTCTTATGACATTTATGAGACGAAACTTCGGAATTGTGACATCGACTACACATTTTTTGGTCTTGCGACGCTTGGGAGAAACCGTCGGAAAATAGACGTTTCTCATATAGACATCAATCTTGTGACGTTTGGCTTCACAACGTCGCAAGACCAATGTCTATATGAGAAACACCGTTTTTTTGAAGGTTTCTCCCAAGCGTCGCAAGACCGACGTTTATATTTTGCATATGGTATGATTATTCACTTCCATCTCCATCAATAAATGTTAAGTGTTGTAAGGGTGGTTAAGGATGCAATCAAAATTGAAACTTTTGGGTCAAAATCCATGCTATTTTTACCTCTTTTGTGAGACTCGTGTGAATTTGAATCTTTGTTGGAAGCAAATATCTATGTAAAGAATGTATTTCGATAATTGCATCCAAATGCATCATCTCAAGATGAACTATGGTAATCACATCATTCTCCTATATGAGGCTTGTTATTTTATTTTCCTTGAAAATTACCTATCTTAAATAGATTATTTCCACTATCTTATTTATACTAATATTTATAGACTAAATTGTTTTTACTAGCCAAAAATTAAAAATGTTTTCTCTTAAAAGGACAACCAATCAATCTAGTCATGTAATACCACTTCCCTTTAAATTTGACCTCAATCTTGGTATTGTAATGGAATTCTTACGCAAGAGTGCCAATAGTAATTAATTTCATTTATTTTTGGATACAAAGAGATAACCCACATATATAATTTAAAAAAAATTGTTCTCACAGTAATCTAATCTGGGCTAGTGCATTATGGTTTTGGAAATTGCGGGATTCTATATATTGTATTGTAAATGATGATGTCGATGATGATGAAATTTAGAAACATGGATCTAAACATTTTGTTACTTTTCCTAGCTAAGGGTTTCTAGGGTAAAACTATGAGTATTATGTGTGATTTCTATTGTTTACTTTTCTATTTTATAAACAATTTGTGTAGGCATAGATTTAATATAAAGGTTTAAAACTTATAGTTTCAATCTTGTCACTTGGACTAGTAAAAAATAATGTGCCATTGATTTTTCTTCCATAGAAGCATAGTATCGAGCAACAATTGGTGCATGTCAAGAAGTGCTATGGATTATATATATATTTTTTAGAGTTTGGTTTCTAACAAAAAAATATGACCACACTCCAATGTATTAATTAGAGTGACAATCAACTCAAAATACATCCAATAAACATAAAAATGATAATCACTTTGAGCTACAAATGCATTCATTATAAAGCTTCTTTAACATTACTTTCTTGAAGTGTTTTTTACCTTATAGATGATCAAGTTGTATAATTTTTCATAAAGACTCTTACAAGAAGCTTCCCAAAATTTGATCTATGCTATGTGTTCAAAAGGTGGTAATTAAGTGAGGAAAGTCTCTAATATTTCCTTCCTTATCCAATTGCATTAATAAAAGTGTCATCTATATTTTAAAACATCCAACTCAACATTAGTGCAACAAATGCATTTCAACATTAGTGCAACAAACACAATGAGATACACATGGACTCATTAGAAAAAAAAAATAAGGATCACATTCTTGAAGTGATATACTACCTTATAGATGATCAAGTTGCAAAAATTTTCATAAATACTCTTACAAAAGTGAAGTTTCCCAAACTTCAATCTATGTTAGGAGTTTGAAAAGTTGTCATTAAGCAAGGATAGGCTTTAATGCCTCCTTCATTTTCTAATTAAACTTTTCAAAGTTTCATTTATCTTGCCAAAGATCGAGTTCAACATTAGTAAAACAAACACATTGAGATATACATTCACTCATTAGAATGTTTTTTTTAGGATCACATTCTTGAAGTTCCCTATAATTACCTTATAGACATTATTAAAGTTTCATACATTTTCACAAGGATTATTACCCAAGTGAAGCTTCATGTTAACACCGGAAAATCATACACTAACATAGAATTGGTGACTCCACTGGTTTATTTTTCTTGGTTTAACATATTTTTGCAGGACCTCCTCTCTACATAACCAGCTACAAGGTGCTTAGGACCTCTCTGGGAAAATTTTCAGGACCTCTCGGATCTGTTCTAAGATTCAGGAAGAATTTTGTTTTCTTTGTTTCTAGATCGCGCGCTATTGGCTCTGACAAATGCGTCGCCCTGTGTCTGTGAGAGAATAACCCGTGAGGCATTCCAGAAAAGAAAAAGAAAAAAATTTTATTTTTCAAATTTTCAGGTGATTGGTATCCTTTAGTGAATTCCCTTCACCACCACACTGTTTCATTTTTTTGTTCAATTTGACTGGTTTTTGTGCTAACCATAATTAGTACAACAATTAGATTTATTTTTTATTTTTTATTTTTGCAAAAAACACCCCTAACTTAATTAGGGAGAAGAGTAAGTGGCCAAATTCCACACATTTTTTTCAAACTATTTTGCTGAATTTTATGCACATCATATAGTTTAATTAGTGAAGGAGTAAGTGTTCCGACGGTTTCTCCCAAGCGTCGCAAGACCGACGTTTATATGAGAAACGTTGCTTGTCCGACGGTTTCTCCCAAGCGTCGCAAGACCGAAATAAAAAGTGTAATTTTATTTCACCTCAACCGATCATTAACTTCAACTTTATGTGTTCGTGTTGATAGTATATCATAAGCTTTATAAATTTTTTTTTTTTTATAACAAATGAAATATGAAAAGGATATTAAGAAGAATCTTAGTTTTGTAGATATTTCATATGTTTATAAAATTGATCCAAATATATTATTATTGATGTTGTTTTGTAACATTGATAAATTGACCGATTTATTAACCATATATTTGTATGAAAGATACTTATTTCAGATATTAACACGATGAGAATCAACTTGAAATATCAACCTGCATATTTTTCTATGAAATACACAAAAATTTCAAGTCGCACCTTGTGATCAAGTCTCCTGATTGGGCGTGTTCGAGTCGGGCCGTTTCGTTCGAGGGTGCCCATATAAGGTTTGCTAAGTTGTGACCACATGGGTGCCTTGTGCACATTTGGGCGACCTGTTTGCCATTTTATCCCATGTGGCATCATTCGGTCGGGTGCGCTGTGTCGCGCCATGTGAGGTCGCCCGACCAGGCGCGTTCGGGTCGGGTCGTTTCGTTCGAGGGCGCCCGTATCAGTTTTTCTAAGTTGTGACCACCTCAGTGCCTTGTGCATGTTCGGGCGGCCCATTTCCCATTTTATCCCATGTGGCATCGTTCGGTCGGGTGCGTTGTGTCGTGTCGTGTGAGGTCACCCGACCGGGCACGTTCGGGTCTGCTCGTTTCGTTCGAGGGCGCTCGTATCAGTTTTGCTAAGTTGTGACCGCCCGGGTGCATTGTGCAAGTTCGGGAAGCTCATTTTCCATTTGCTTCCATGTGGCACCATTCGGTCGGGCACGCCGTGTTGCGCCTTGTGATCAGGTCGCCCGACCAGGCGCGTTCGGGTCAGGCCGTTTTGTTCGAGGCTGCCCGTATCAGTTTTGCTAAGTTGTGACCGCCCGGGTGCCTTGTGCACGTTCGGGCAACCCGTTTTCCATTTTCTCCCTTGTGGCATTGTTTGGTCGGGCACGTTGTGTCGCGCCATGTGAGGTCGTCTGACCGGGCACGTTCGGGTTGGGCCATTTCGTTCGAGGGCACCTACATCCGTTTTGTTCAGTTGTGACCGCCCGGGTGCCTTATGCATGTTCGGGCGACCCGTTTTCCATTTTCTCCCTTGTGGCATCGTTCGGTCGGGCGCGTTGTGTCACATTGTGTGAGGGCACCGAACCAAGCGCGTTTGGGTTGCACCATTTCGTTCGAGGACGCCTGTATCAGTTTTTCTAAGTTGTGACCGCCTGGGTGCCTTGTGCACGTTCGAGCGGCTCGTTTTCCATTTTCTCCCATGTGGCATCGTTCAGTCAAGCGCGCCGTGTCGCGCCGTGTGAGGTCGCCTGACCGGGCGTGTTCGAGTTGGCCCGTTTTGTTCAAGGGCACCCGTATCAGTTTTGCTAAGTTGTGACATCCCGGGTGCATTGTGCATGTTCGAGTGGCCTGTGTTTCATTTGCTCCCATGTGGCATTGTTCGGTCGAGTGCGCCGTGTCGCGCCTTGTGATTAGGTCGCCCGACCAGGCGCGTTCGGGTCGGGCCGTTTCATTCGAGGGCACCCGTATCAGTTTCACTAAGTTGTGACCGCCCGAGTGCCTTGTGCACGTTCGAGCAGCCCGTTTGCCATTTTCTCCCTTGTGGCATCGTTAAGTTAGGCGCGCCGTGACGCGTCGTGCGAGGTCACCCAACCGGGCGCGTTCGGGTCGGGCCTTTTCATTCGAGGTCGCCCATATCAGTTTTGCTAAGTTGTGATCGCCCGGGTGCCTTGTGTACGTTCAGGTGGCCCGTTTTCCATTTTCTCCCTTCTGGTATCATTTGGTCGGGCGCGCTGTGTCGCGCTATGGGAGGTCGCCCGACCGGGCGCGTTCGGGTTGGGTCGTTTCATTCGAGGGCGCCCGTATCAGTTTTGATAAGTTGTGCTTGTCTGCCATTTTCTCCCATGTGGCATCGTTCGCTCGAGCGCGTCGTGTTGTGCTGTGTGAGATTGCCGACCAAGCGTGTTCAGGTCAGCCCGATTCATTCGAGGGCGCCCGTATTAGTTTTGCTAAGTTGTGACTGCTCGGGTGCATTGTGCACATTCGGTCAACCCATTTTCCGTTTGCTCCCATGTGGCATCGTTCGGTCGGGTGCGTTGTGTCACGCCTTGTGATCAGGTCGCTTGACCGGGTGCATTCATGTCGGGCCATTTCGTTCAAGGGTGCTCGTATCAGTTTTGCTAATTTGTGACCGCCCGGGTGCCTTGTGCACGTTCGGGTGGCCCGTTTGCCATTTTCTCCCTTGTGGCATCGTTCGGTCGGGCGTGCTGTGTCGCGTCGTGCGAGGTCGCCCAACCGGGTGCGTTCGAGTCGGGCCGTTTCGTTCGAGGGTGCCCGTATCAGTTTTTCTATGTTGTGACCTCCCGGGTGCCTTGTGCATGTTCGGGTGGCCCATTTTCTGTTTGCTCCCTTGTGGCATCATTTGGTCGGGCATCATGTCGCGCTGTGGGAGGTCAATCGACTGGGCGTGTTCGAGTCAGGCCGTTTCGTTCGAGGGTACCCATATCAATTTTGCTAAGTTGTGACCGCCCAGGTGCCTTGTGCATGTTCGGGCGGCCCATTTGCCATTTTCTCCCATGTGGCATCATTCGGTCGGGCGCGCCGTGTGAGGTCACCCGACCGGCCACGTTCGGGTCAGCCCATTTCTTTCGAGGGCACCCGTATCAGTTTTTCTAAGTTGTGACCGCCCAGGTGCATTATGCATGTTCGGGCAGCCTGTTTTCCATTTTCTCCCATGTGGCATCGTTCAGTCGGGCGTTCCATGTCGCACCTTGTGATCAGGTTGCCCGGTCGGGCCATTTTGTTCAAGGGTGCTTGTATTAGTTTTGCTAAGTTGTGACCACTCGGGTGCCTTGTGCACGTTCAGGTGACCCGTTTGCCATTTTCTCCCTTGTGGCATTGTTCGGTCGGGCGCACCGTATCGTGCCATGTGAGGTCATTCGACAGGGCGCATTCGGGTTGGGCCTTTTAGTTCGAGGGCGCTCATATCGGTTTTGTTAAGTTGTGACCGCCCGGGTGCCTTGTGCACATTCGGGCGGCCCATTTGCCGTTTTCTCCCTTGTGGCATTGTTCAGTCGGGTGCGCCGTGTCGCGCCATGTGAGGGCGCCCGACCAAGCGCGTTCAGGTTGCGCTATTTAGTTCAAGGGTGCCCGTATCAGTTTTGCTAAGTTGTGACCGCTCGGGTGCCTTGTGCACGTTCGGGTGGCCCGTTTTCTGTTTTCTCCCATATGGCTTCATTCGGTCAGGCGCATCGTGTCGCGCCATGTGAGGTCGCCCGACCGGGCGCGTTCAAGTCGGCCCGTTTCATTCAAATGTGCCCGTATCAGTTTTCCTAAGTTGTGACCACCCGGGTGCATTATGCACGTTCAGGTGGCCCATTTTCCGTTTTCTTCCATGTGGCATCGTTCGGTCAAGCGCGTCGTGTAGCGCCTTGTGATCAAGTCGGGCCATTTCGTTCGAGGGCACTTGTATCAGTTTTACTAAGTTGTGACTGCTCGGGTTCCTTGTGCACGTTCGAGTAGCCCATTTGTTTTTTTCTCCCTTGTGGCATCGTTCGGTTGGGCACGCCGTGTCGTGCCGCGCGAGGTCACCCGACCTGGCGCGTTCGGGTCGGGTCGTTTCATTTGAGGGCGCCCGTATCAGTTTTGCTAAGTTGTGACTACCTAGGTGCCTTTTGCATGTTTGGGTGGCTCGTTTTCCATTTGCTGCATTGTGGCATCATTCAGTCGGGCGCACTATGTTGTGCCATGTGAGGGTGCCCAACCAAGCGCGTTCGGGTTGCGATGTTTCGTTCGAGGGTGCCCGTATTAGTTTTGCTGAGTTGTAACTACCCAGGTGCCTTGTGCACATTCGGGCGGCCCATTTTCCATTTTCTCCCATGTGGCATCATTCGGTTGGGCGCGTCGTTTCGCGCCGTGCTAGGTCGCCCGACCGAGCGCGTTCGAGTTGGCCCATTTTGTTCGAGGGCATCCATATCAGTTTTTCTAAGTTGTGACCACCCAGGTGCATTGTGCAAGTTTGGGCAGCCCGTTTTCCTTTTGCTCCCATGTGGCATCGTTTGGTTAGGCGCACCATGTCGTGCCTTGTGATCAGGTCGCTCGACCAGGCGTGTTCGGGTTGGGCCGTTTTGTTCAAGGGCGCTCGTATTAGTTTTACTAATTTGTGACCGCCTAGGTGCCTTGTGCATGTTGGAGTGGCCCGTTTTCTGTTTGATCCCTTGTGGCATCGTTTGGTCGGGCGCGTCGTGTCACGCCGTGCAAGTTCGCCCGACCGAGCGCGTTTAGGTCGGGCCATTTCGTTCGAGGACGCCCGTATCAGTTTTGTTAAGTTGTGATCACCGAGGTGCCTTCTGCACTTTCGGGTGGCCCGTTTTCCATTTTCTCCCTTGTGGCATCATTCGGTCGAGCGCGTTGTGTTGCGTTGTGGGAGGTCGCCCGAACAAGCGCGTTCGGGTTGCACTGTTTCATTTGAGGGCACCCATATTAGTTTTGCTAAGTTGTGACTACCCGGGTGCCTTGCGCACGTTCAGGCAACCTGTTTGTCGTTTGATCCCATGTGGCATCATTCGGTCGGGCACTTCGTGTCGCGCAGTGTGAGGTTGCCTGACCTGGCGCGTTCGGGTCGGCCCGTTTCGTTCGAGGGCGCCCATATCAGTTTTGCTAAGTTGTGACTGCTCAGGTGCATTGTGCACATTTAGGCAGCCTATTTTCTGTTTGCTCCCATGTGGAATCATTCGGTCGGGCATGCCATGTCGCGCCTTGTGATCAGGCCGCCCGACCGAGTGCGTTCGAGTTTGGCTGTTTCGTTCAAGGGCGCCCATATCAGTTTTATTGTGACCACCCGGGTGCCTTATGCACATTCGAGTGGCATGTTTTCCATTTTATCCCTTGTGGCATCGTTCGGTCGGGCGCGTCGTGTCGTGACGTGTGAGGTCGCCCGACCGAGCGCGTTCGGGTCAGGTCGTTTCGTTCGAGGGCGCCCATATCAGTTTTGCTAAGTTGTGACCACCCGGGAGCCTTGTGCACATACAGGCGGCCCGTTTGCTGTTTGATCCCTTGTGGCATCGTTCGGTCGGGCGTGCCGTGTTAGAGCTATGGGAGGTCGCTCGACCGGGCGTGTTCTGGTCGGGTTGTTTCGTTCGAGGGCGCCTGTATCAGTTTTTCTAAGTTGTGACCGCCCGAGTGCCTTGTGCTCATAATTCGGGCGGCCCATTTTTCGTTTGCTCTATTGTGGCTTCATTCGGTCGGGTGTGCCTAAACCCATTTAACCCCTAAACCCTAAACCTCTAAACCCTTAACCACTAACCCTTAAACCCTTAACCCTTAACCCATTTAACGCCCTAAACCCCTAAAACCCTAACCCATTTAACCCCTTAAACCCTAAACCTCTAAACCCTTAACCCCTAACCCCTTAAGCCTTATTTCCCAACTGGCCTAACCCATTTAACCCCCTAAAACCCTAACCCATTTAACCCCCTACCCTAACCCTTAACCCTAAAAATTCTTAACTACTAAATCCCGTAACCCCTTAAACCTATAAACCCTATAACCCATTTAAAACCCTAAACCCTAAACCTCTAACCCCTAACCCCTAGCTAAAATCCTTAAATGCTAAATCCCCTAAGCCCCTAAACCTATAAATGCGCACCTAACCCATTTAACCCCCTAAACCCTAAACCTATAACCCTTAACTCCTAACCCCTTAAACACTAATTCCCAACCCCCAACCCATTTAACCCCCTAAACCCTAGCCCCATTAACCCGTAACGACCCCTAACCCCTAAAATCCTTAACTGCTAAATCCACTAACCCCCTAAACCTCTAAAACCCTAACCCATTTAACCCCCTAAACCCAAAACATCTAACCCCTAAACCCCTTAACCCCTTGATTTGCTAGGGGTCGGTTACCTTGATATTAATAGTGGTGTATTCATACTCCTTCTGAATAACCAATAAAGGGTCAAGGAAATAGACCAATATGTTGTTAAGTTTTATCTTATCCATCTCTAGGGTAAGCTTCTTTTCGGCTAACTCCACTTCTTTTGATCTCGATTTTGCCAATTGCTTCCTTCTCTCATATGATACCTGAGACTTTGCCTTTCTCTTCCCTTCTAATTCTGTAATAGTGTCATAGTGATTCCAACCAACTTCTTTGGAAAGCCTTCCTAGCAGACAATACTTGTGACCTAGCTGAAACTTCAACACTTTCAGAGCATCTGGAATGACCATTCTCTTCCCCTAACCCCTAAGCCCCTAATCCCTAATCCCTTAACCACTAAATCATTATTCACCTAACCCCTAACTGTGCCTAAATCTGTTAACCCCTAAGCCCCCAATCCTTAATCCCTTAACCACTAACTCATAATTATTATTCCCCTAACCCCTAAATGCGCTTAAATCCAACCTAACCCCTAACCCGCAAATCCCTAACCGTTTGATGGATCTAGGACTTGCATTGTTCTCGAGATTTTCCCATTTCCCTGGAGTCATCTCCTAGGACACATTTGACAAAGATCAAAGCCCCTTTTAATACTTCAGATCTTTTATAAATATCTTTACCACACCTAAGATGGAATAACACTTCTTCCTTGAGTTAAATAAGTGTTGGGCACAACATGATCTATCTTGCTGCAACCCTGGGATCCTCCCCACAGTCACCAAATAGGCCCTTAAAGGGCTGTTGTTGAGCCTTGAAATTGTCTTCTCTTTTGCCAAAATTCACTTCATTTCATCATTCCTTTATCCTTTCATAAACCTAAAACTCAATGAGAATGACTAAGATTACTTAAGGGTTGCATACAATGATTAACTTATTGTACTTTCTGTAGCTAGTTCAACGTTCTATAGCTATTTTGGTGTTTTCATATGTTACAGATGTCATCTGGAGGAAAGGCACACATAGGAGGATTCCAAATCTTTCCTACATCATTTTTTCCCTTCCACGAAGACTGGATCGAAAGATGGAGGTGCCTATGTACGTGGTCAAAACAAAAGTCAAGAAAGATGTCTTCTACAGGAATTAGGACTCCTGATTTGCTTTACAACAAATCAGGAATCCTAAAAGAGTTCTATTTTGATTTTAACTTTAAAACTACACCTGGACCTACTTTTATTCAATATTATTTATGTAATTGCATATAAATTTAGCTCAGTAAAGTCAAGAGAGACAAGTTAGATACATATTTTATCATTCCTGTGATACTCTATTTTCGAAGAATTTTGATAATAGGAGTAAAATTTGATGCTATTCTGAATACAACCTTGAGGAGTTAAAGGATTGATGCTAAATTGATAGCAGAGGGCCCCTACTATTCAAGGAAGCCTTACATGTTTTCTAGATAACTAGTTTTCAATTTTTTTTTGTTATATTTCTTTACTTAAACTTCTTTCTGTAATTACATCTTTTAGCTTTATGTTTCATGTCATTTTCTTAGATAAAAATTCCGCATGATATTATAGTTAGTCTTTTTCTCAAAGCTTTTCCAATATATCTCTATTAAATGAATGGATTTAATTGTAATATTTTGAGTTACTAGCACTTCAGTTTCTGTCATCTAGATTAAGAAGATCCTCATTATACTATAGCCATTCTCTTTCTCAAGCTTTTCCAATATATCACTACTATATGAATGAGATTTGGTTGTACTATGTTGAGCTATTAGCATTTCTTGTTTTGCAATTAGATAGAAGATCCTCATACTATTACAAACAGTCTTCTTCTCAAGCTATTCCAATAAATCTCTAAATCATGAATAAGACTTAGTTGTAATACTGTGGGTTACTTCTTAATTGTTGTTTAGAAGATCCTTATCACATTATGTATAATCTCCTTCAATAAAATCTTCCAATAAATCTCTAATTGATGAATGAGATCTAGTTGTAATATCATAAGTTGTTTCAAACATTCCATAGGAGATCCTTATTACATTATAGAAATCTTTTTCTCAAGCTATTCCAAAACACCTCTCATATGAATAAGATTTCACTATAATGTTCTAAGTTGTTGTTTTTTTTAGGAAGATCCTCATCACATTGGAGTTTAATCTCTTTCACAAACTATTCCAACAAACCTCTAATTAAATGGATCAGATTGAATTGTAGTGTTTTGAGTTACCTTTGATTTTCATAAATGTTCATTTGCAAACTATAACATCCATGGATTAGGATTCTCTGTTTTCACCATTTTTCTAATTAGGGACAGAATTTGCAACTAAGCTCTGTTTTAATTCTAAGGTTTCCTTTTCTTTCCTTTTTGACATAGGTTTAACTTCATCTTTTGAAGACAGAATAGCATACTAAGACTCAAACCATAACAAAATCCAAAACATCAATAAAACACTGAAAACAATGAAATAATAAAAAGGATACTTAGGCACATATAGTGCAAGTACAACTCATCAGTTTACTAGCCCTGGTTGATAATTTATGCGATCAATTTAGGAACACTAAATTGACTAAACATTTTGGTGCCTTTTCCGGGGAGGTATAACTAGGTAGCCTTATTTCCTATTTCCCAAAAACAATGATATGCATAGAGAGAGAGATTCTAGGGGTAGATTTGTAAGAGGCGAAAGCTTAGTTCCCACAACTCCACTTACTCCAAAAATACCAAGAAGCAGCACACCCCCAAATGAAACCCACATTCCATACTATACTAGTCATAGGCTTCCAAAAGTCTCAAGATCAGATATCCCATCAGGAACTTCATCCACTGAAGCAATTCTAGAGGAAGAAGATCCAAGGACTCCTACAGAAGGGATAACCTTTTTCACTTCCACAGGGGAATATATTCCAGCAGAAGAATTACAAATCCCTAGTGAAGAGGAAGAAGAGGACTATTTCTTCAATATACCCTTGATAGAAGAACCAATAGAACAACTAGCTCTTCCAATTGAACCCTATATCAGTTCAGAAGAGTCTACCATGGCAGAAGAAGGGGAAGGGGAAGTCTTTAATGGAGAACGTGCAATATTTGGAGGAGGTAGAGGAAGACGAGGAGATAGAGGAAGAGGTAGAGGTACAAAAGAAGGTAGAGGAAGAGGAAATGCAAAAGGAGGAAGAGGTAGAGGGGAAACTGGAAGTCCTTTTGGATTCCCTATAATAGATGAAGAGACTAATGCAACTATGAAAAATATCTCACCCTCTGTTCTTCCAAACTTTCATGGACTAAAAAGTGAGGATCCTGAAACCTTGTTATTTGAATTTGAAGTTCTATGTAGAACCTATGATTATCTACAAGATGCTCAGAAACTTAAACTGTTCCCTTCAACATTGAAAGGAGCAACATTAAAATTGTTTATGAGTTTAATCACTAGGTCTATTAGGACATGGGATGAAATGAGGAAAGAATTTATAGACAGATATTTGGATTACTGTATACCAGTCAACCATAAGGAGGAAGTGTTCAAGATGATGCAAAAAGAGGATGAAAATCTGGAAGATTTGTTGGAAATATTTAACTATAACATCAAGAGGGGAAAAATGGAAAAATTAGACCAAGATACTTTGAAAGCTCTTTTTTTGAAGACAATTAGGGATGAATGGATAGATATCCTTAATATGATGGGGAAAGGAGACATATCTCAACTTTCATTACCTGATATAGCAGAACTATGTATTAATCTTTCAAGAGGAAAATCTAAGATTCTAAAAGGACCAAGAGACTCTGCTCTTGAAAGGGAAATTAAATCTGTAGCTGGAACAGTAAGTAGGGCAGAGATAGGTAATATGCTTGATGAATTCAAAACTGATATTCTAGGGAGTCTTAGTGAGCAAATAGACACCCTTAAGTTACAAAACAATCAGAAAGCTGAAACTGATGCCTTAGCAATATTTTGTCCCAAATGTAGGAAGAAGCATGCCTTAAGAGAATTTCCTTTGGATGCAAAAGTAATAGAGACTTGTGAAATTTGTTCTGAAAAATATGAGATCAAGAATTTTCCCTCAACCCCTGGCCTTAAAGTTGTCTTTCACGAAGAAATAACCACAAATTCTACAGAATCTCGTAATTTTGTCCCTAGAAGACCTTGGCAGGGACCTCAAACACAAGGGTTTAGTAATCAAATGTACAATCAACCCTCACCTAATTGGAACTCTTAGCAGCAACCTTGGCCCTAATTTCAAAATCAATCTCAACCTTGGGCTCAAAGAGCAAAAAATCCTTATGGATGGTTCTCCCAATATTATCAATATCCACCCTCTTATCCCTCATATCCAACATATTCAAACTTTCCTCCTCAAAAAAATCCTCAGCAGAATCCACAACATCAAAATCAAAATCAAAATCCACCACTTCCATTACCATTTCCTCAAAAAGAAAATCAATTTCCTGCCCAGCTAATACCAAACCCCAACAATAAAAACCATCAGAATACATATATGATAGAAGGTCAACAATTTCCAACCTATTTGATTACTCCTTTAGACCTTAATGATGTTCAACTTAGGTTTGGAAGAATACTTGAAAGAAAGAGACCTTTTGTAGTTATACAAGAACAGAACAATTCTGAGGAAGATTCTCTACAGGTAAATAAAATTTTTGAAGAAAACACATCTCTTCAAGACCAAAAAATTGGAAAATAAAAACAAAAAGAACCAATAATTTCAACTCCTATATTAGAATAGCCATCAACATCTACTACTACACCACCTTTTCCTGAAATATTACAAATTGACAGGGGTGTAGAGAAACAAATTATGATGCCTAACTATGATTTACTAGATGATTTAAGAAATTTTTTTATTAAGATTCCATTATTACAAGCCATCAAGAAAATCCCAATTCTAGCAAAAACAATAAAAGAGTTGAGTATGAAAAAAATAGGAAAAAGAATAAAAGAGATAAAGAAAATACAACTGCTAGGAAAAATAGCAGACATAATGATGGGGAAGATTTCCATTCCAAAATATCTAGATCCCGAAAATCCAGTTGTTAAGAAACATATCAATGGAACAGAAATCCCAAACACACTTAGTGATCTAGGAGCAACAATCAATATCATGAGTAGGCAAATCATGGAAAAACTAAAACTTCTTAATCTTCGTTTTACACCCACACTATTACAATTAGCATATAGATCTGTAATCACACCATATGGGGTATTAGAATACATTCCAGTGTCCTTATATTCTTGGGAGTATCCTGTGGATTTCATGATCCTAACTCCTAAAAAGGATCTAGGAGGACATCCTATTATATTAGGAATACTTTGGTTAGCTACAGCTGATGCTTTCATTAGCTGTAGATCTGGTGATATGTACATCTCTGATGGAAGTTCAACCAATAAATTAACCTTGTATCCTCCAGTAAGAAAAATCACAGAATTAGATGATACTCAATGGATTGATGATGAAGAAGATATACAACCTCTCTTCAATATTTTAGAAATTAGTGAAGATAGTCAGATTCTGAATACTTTGGAAAATAATGAATCTTCTTCAGAATTCAAACATGAAAAATTTCAAGAAGAATCCAACATTGAGTTCTTGTCATCAGGACAAATGTCTCTTTACTCCATGGAATAATTTGGTAGCTCTACAATTGAAATATTCCTAGGAAAAACCTTAAACATAAACAAAAACCTAGAGAAATTTCAGCAAGAAAAGCTATTCAAAATATTACAAAGACACTCTTCTGCATATGCATGGGAGTACACTGACATGAAAGGGATCAACCCTAAGACTTGCACTCATAATATCTATATAGAGTAAAATTGTAAACCAATCATACAACCTCAGAGAAGAATGAATCCAAATCTTAGGGAGATTGTTAAAGAAGAGTTGCAAAAAATTGTTAAATGTCAACTTTATTTATCGCATTTCAGATAGTCAGTGGGTTTCTCATTTGGTGATTGTACCCAAGAAGAATGGTAAATGGAGGGTATGCATTGACTACCGATAATTAAACAAAGCTACTCTTAAAGACCATTTTCCCTTACCCTTCATAGATCAAGTGTTAGATACATTAGCAGGAAAAAAGTACTTTTCATTTTTTGATGGTTTCAATGGTTACAACCAATTTCAAGTTGCACTTGAGGATCAAGACAAAACCACATTTACCTATCCTTGGGGTACCTATGCCTACCGAGTATTACCTTTTGGATTATGCAATTCACCTGCAACATTCCAAAGGGCATTATTGGGAATATTTTCAGATCTAATACATGACTGTGTAGAAGTATACATGGATAACTTCACAGTCTATGGAAATACATTTGAAGAAGCCTTAGAATACTTGGAAAAAGTTCTAAAAAGATGTAAAGAGGCAAACCTTTCATTAAGTCATGAAAAATGTTTCATGATGTTCACTGAAGGTATTGTCTTCGGACATCATATTTCAAGAGATGGGATTGGAGTTGATGAGTCAAAGGTTGAAGTCATCTCTAGACTATCAGTTCCAAGTTGTCAGAAATATGTTAGGAGTTTTCTATGATTTATAGGATATTACAGAATATTTATAGAAAACTTCACCAAAATAGCATCTCCATTTTCAAACTACTTACAAAATACTATGAATTCAATTGGAATCATGACTGCCAGTTAGTCTTTGAAACCCTGAAAACAAAAATTTCTGAAGCACCTATTTTAAGGGGACCTGACTGGAAATTACCCTTTCACATCTCAACAGATGCCTCAGATACAACTTTAGTAGTTGTACTGGGACAAAAAGACCTGATTCCTTATGCCATCTACTATACAAGTAAAAATTTGACTCCTTCAGAGTTGAATTATACTGTAACTGAAAAAGAGTTCTAAGTTGTTGTTCATGCTATAAATAAATTCAGACACTATATAATAGGTTATGAAACCTTTGTCCACACAGATCACTCTGCAATTAGTTATTTAATGAACAAATCAATTACTAATGGCAGAGTCACAAGATGGTTATTTCTTTTACAAGAATTTAACATCACCATTCTAGATAGGCCTGGAAAACAAAATATAGTAGCTGATTCCCTATCTAGACTCCAAAACATTAAAGACAACACTCTAGTTGAAGATCAATTCCCTGATGAATATCTCTTTGCAATTACTACTCAAACCCCTTGGTTTGCTGATATTTCCAATTATTTAGTTTTAGGGAAATTTCCTTCAATTATGAATGCAAGAGACAAAAGAAAAATAATTTTTGATAGTGAAAAATATTCATGGATTGCTAATGAGTTATACAAAATAGCTCCAAATTTTATTATCAGAAGATGTGTTCGAGAAGATGAGGTGCCTGAGATTCTCAAGGCATGTCATGATCAATCTTGTGGTGGACACTTTGCTGATAAGAGGATAGCCTATAAGATCCTTCACTTAGGATATTATTGGCCATCCCTCTTTAAAGATGCTAAAGAGTATGTAAAAAGGTGTGACAGTTGCCAGAGGGTAGGGAAACCTTCTCCTTCAAGTGAGATGCCATTGCAACCTCGGTACATATTGAACCTTTTGAGAAATGGGCTTTAGATTTTGTAGGACCCATTAATCCTCCATCAAAGAAAAAGAAATATATATTAGTTTGCACTGATTATGTTACCAAATGGGTAGAGGCCAAACCATTACTTTCTGCTACTGAAGCATCTGTAGTTAATTTTCTTTTTGAGGATATTTTACTCATTTTGGTGTTCCAAGAGAAATTGTTACAGATCAAGGAGCTCAATTCACATCAAATATGGTGGAGGAAAAGGTAGAAAAGTACAAAATCAGACACACGAAATCTACTCCCTGCCATCCACAAGCAAATGGCCAAGTAGAATCTACCAATAAGGTCATTGAAGGGATCCTGACAAAGACTGTTCATTTACATAGAAGAGATTGGGTAGAAAGGCTTCCTGAAGCCTTATGGGCCTACAGAACTACATAGAGAAATACAACAGGACACACCCGTTATGAACTTGTTTATGGAAAACAAGTCTTGTTTCCCATATATTTTCAGATCCAAACTTTCAAAATGGAAGTCCAGTTAGGACTTGATCTAACAGAAGAAAAAAATCACAGACTGGAGTAGATTAATGAATTGGATGAGATCGGACAAGATGCAGTCCAGAGAACAAGCATAGTCCAACAGAAAAGGACTAGATGGCATGATAATTATATCAAAGAAAAGAAATTTAAAGAAGGTGACTGGGCCCTATTATTTGATTCAAAGTTCAAGGATTTTCAAGGTAAATTTCAAACTCATTGGATTGGGCCATATGAGATTGTGAAAATATTTGAAAATAGAGCAATAAAAATCAGGACAATAGATGAAGGAAAGATATCTTTCCTTGTAAATGGACACAGACTCAAATTGTATCATAAGCCACTTTCAAGAGAGGAATTTGTCAAGAAATTTCAAGATAACATTGATATGAAGTTACTAAAGAAGAATTCTTCTTCTTCACTAACTTAATTGTATTTTTTCAATTATTTGAAGAATATATATATATATATATATATATATATATATATATATTAAAAAAAATTAAAAAAATAAAAGTATAAATATGAAAACCAATCATTGATTGGCATATTTATACAGAAAGTATAAGGTGAAAATCAGAATTCTTCTAACACTTTAAACTTTCAAAATTGATTCTTTTTATGCAATGAAGTATCATAAAATCATAAGTTTCAAATTCACTTTTCATATTTCAATTCATACTTCATTCCACTCCATATTTCACTTCATGCATATTTCATTCCATTCCATATTTAACTTCATCCATATTTCATTCCATTTCATTCTATATTTCAGAGTTTTAATAGGTACATTCCCTTGCTCCCTGTTTCTTAGCCAACCTTGTTTTTCAGCTAATTTGACCCTGCAATCCTACTTCAATAAACAAATAAAGAGTTAAGGAAGATTATGGAGCTTGAAAATCAATATTTTTCAGATGAAGAACAAATACAACAAAGCAGAAAAATAAAAAAGGCTAAGGTAAACTGTATGAAGTTATTTTGATAGAAAAATATGAAAGATATAGTATAGTTAAATCATATGTTTCCTAAACGTTATCCTATCATTCGAATTAATCCTTGTCTATCATAAAAAATTCTTGAACAAATCCCTTACATTTTGCTCCATAGTAATCCATCATTTAAAAAGATTAACGGATAAAACTTTGATGTGACCTATTAGGACACGTCTTTAGATCATATCATTTATTGATGAATTTTGAAAATCATCACAAGATCTCTTCACAGTCTTTTATCCCACATCAAACTCTTAAACCCAATCATCCTCATGATTTACCACTACCCTATTCATTTATTCACATCCACTCACTGCAATTATATTTCGTAGCCAATTT
Organism: Pinus albicaulis; assembly: GCA_034641835.2. Classification (NCBI taxonomy): domain Eukaryota; kingdom Viridiplantae; phylum Streptophyta; class Pinopsida; order Pinales; family Pinaceae; genus Pinus; species Pinus albicaulis. Next base: position 131,461,667 of record CM076584.1, on the reverse strand, counting down.
TCATCTGCAGAGAAGTCATTTTAAGGGGTAAAACGACCTTCCACGGCTACTCTTTCTTCAGACAGGAAAGAAGAAACACAGCAGTGGATATAAGTCAAAGAAAGGAATCAATTTTTATCAAGAAGAGAAATGGGGCTTATTGTGAGATTAGAACCAATTGGGACTAAATATTTAGAAGGATACCCTCAGGTTAAGGGATTGTTAGAGAAGGTAGGCTAGCTCAGCTTTGTAAATAATTTCAATGGATTCCACAAAGAAGCCATGAAGTCATTTGCAAGGTCATTCGATGGATCAAAGGTAGAAATTGGGGATATTAAGTTCACCATCACAGAGTCATTCATAGCTGAGGCCATAGAATTACCACAACAGGGTGAACATTGGTTCAAAAACAAATAGTTCCATAATGAAACCTGGAAACAAATGCTAAAAAAATCAAGTATGGACATTTTAGTGTTCAGAAAAGGTATTCCTAGTACAGCTTTGAAAAATAAATGGAGGAATGTGTTGTTGATTTTACAAAAATTCATAACCTGTGAGGGTATATTTGGCACTTTGTATGTCTATCATATTAGACTGATGATGAATTTCTTAGAGGATGAAATAAATTTACCCTTATTCCTGCTTAATAATCTGAAAATGATGGCTTCTAATGTTCAGAAAAGACTTTAGTTCCTAGAAACTACTTTACAACAATTGAGTTCCACTTGAAGGAAGTAGAAGATAGCTGGGATAAATTCCTCCTAAGAAACCATTTTGAAGAACCAGAAGAAACATTATCTAAATAAGAACCTGTAAGGAAAAGTAGGAGGGGGGAAATTGTTAAATATGTTGAGGCCAAACCTGATACATCAACACAGGAAGATAGTGAAGAAGTAATTTCTGAAAAATTGGTAAAGATCAGGAAACAACTCAGGAATAAAAGAAAGGATAAACTAAAAAGTGAATGTGCTGAAGAAAAAGATGAAGATCCACCTAAATTGAGAAGAAGCTCCAAGCTTAAAGGCATGGTGAAAAATACATGCATTAAGGAAACAGGAGTCATAAACATTGAATAAGAACAAACTCCAATCCAATCTCCAGTTGATAGATCTCCTCTACACCAGTATGAAGAAAAACCTAACAGAAGAACCCCAGACATAGATCCGGCTCAACAACAGATTTATGACTATGTGGAATCACTAGAGAAATGGGCCTCAGAAAATAGAGAAAGATCTCCCAGTCCACAAGAACCTCTAATAGACATTTTGAAAAGAGACAATTATGAATTGGAGATACTGAATAACCATATCAAGAATGAAAATGAAATCCTAAGAGAGCAATTAAAATTGAAGGGTAACATGAACGACACTCTCTCTCTACAAATGGAAGCACTATATAAAGCAAAAAAGAAGTTAAAGAAAAGAAACAAGAAATTGAGCCACTCATTAATCTGAGGTTCAAAGCAATCATGAGGAAACCCAGAATGGCATTGACTACGAGAAGAAGCAGAAAAAGGAGGTTAGATGTTCTTGCAGAAGTATCAGTGCAAATGGAATAAAGTTCTGATGAAATTGCATGAGGACATGCAATATTTTTGCAGTGGGGGTATGTTGAGCCCTGAAATTGTCTTCTCTTTTGCCAAAATTCACTTCATTTCATCATTCCTTTATCCTTTCATAAACCTAAAACTAAATAAGAATGACTAAGATTACTTAAAGGTTGCATACAATGATTAACTTATTGTACTTTTGTGATTTTTTTGTCTTGATTATTTTTGAATAGTTTTAGCTACAGAATGCAGTCATTCTGTAGCTAGTTCAACGTTCCGTAGTTGTTTTGGTGTTTACATATGTTATAGGTATCATCTGGAGGAAGGGCACACATAGGAGGATTCCAAATATTCCTACATCATTTGTTCCCTTCCACAAAGACTGGATCGAAATCTGGAGGTGCCTATGTACGTGGTCAAAGCAAAAGTTAAGCAAGTTGTCTTCTACAGGAATCCTAAAATAGTTCTATTTTGATTTTAACTTTAAAACTACACCTGGACCTACTTTTATTCAATATTAGTTATGTAATTGCATATAAATTTAGCTCGGTAAATCCGAGAGGGACAAGTTGGATACATATCTTATCATTCTTGTGATACTCTATTTTCTAAGCATTTTGATAATAGGATAATTAAACTTTGATGCTGACTTGAATACAACCTTGAAGAGTTGAAGAATTAATGCTGAATTGATAGCAAAGGGCCCCTGATATTCAAGGAAGCCTTACATGTTTTCTAGATAAGTAGTTTTCAATTCTGTTTTGTTATATTTATTTACTTAAACTGCTTTCTAGTTTTTAGCATTATGTTTCATGTCATTTTCTTAGATAAAAGATCCTCATGATATTACAGTTAGTCTTTTCTCAAGATTTTCCAATATATCTCTATTAAATGAATGGATTTAATTGTAATATTCTGAGTTACTAGCACTTCAGTTTCTGTCATCTAGATTAAGAAGATCCTTATTATCCTATAGCCATTCTCTTTCTCAAGCTTTTCCAATATATCACTACTGTATGAATGACATTTGGTTGTACTATGTTGAGTTATTAGCATTTCTTGTTCTGCAATTAGATAGAAGATCCTCATACTATTATAAACAGTCTTCTTCTCAAGCTATTCCAATAAATCTATAAATCACGAATAAGACTTAGTTGTAATACTGCAGGTTACTGCTTAATTATTGTTTAGAAGATCCTTATCACATTATGTCTAATCTCCTTCAATAAACTCTTCCAATAAATCTCTAACTGATGAACGAGATCTAGTTGTAATGTCATAATTTGTTTCAAACATTCCATAGGAGATCCTTATTACATTATAGCAATCTTTTTCTCAAGCTATTCCAAAACACCTCTATCATAGGAATAAGATTTCACTATAATGTTCTAAGTTGTTGTTTGTTTTAGGAAGATCCTCATCACATTGGATTTTAATCTCTTTCACAAACTATTCCAACAAACCTCTAAGTAAATGGATTAGATTGAATTGTAGTGTTTTGAGTTACATTTCATTTTCATAAATGGTCATTTGAAAACTATAACATCCATGGATTAGGATTCTCTGTTTCACCATTTTTCTAATTAGGGACAGAATTTGCAACTAAGCTCTATTTTAATTCTAATATTTCCTTTTCTTTCCTTTTTGACATAGATTTAACTTCATCTTTTGAAGATAGAATAGCATACTAAGACTCAAACCATAACAAAATCCAAAACATCAATAAAACACTAAAACACAATGAAATAATAAAAAGGATACTTAGGCACATATAGTGCAAGTACACCTCATCAGTTTACTAGCCCTAGTTGATAATTTATGCTATCAATTTAGGAACACTAAATTGACTAAATAGGTATCATGAGGGTGGAGGTGGTTTAACCTTTGGATTCCCTTGTTTTTTTATGGACTATTTTATCCCATGATACCCCACATTCATTCTTAGAATATAGCATGGGGGTGATTGGCTGAAAGAAGGAATTAGTTTAGCCCAATCTATGGTTGAGTGGTACGTAAAAGTCCTGGACCTAGTTGGATTTTGCATATGGTTGATAAGAGATATGTTTCTCTTGATTTTGATGAGTAAATGTACTTGTTTTTTTGTGGCTTTAATGGTTATATGTTGGTTATAAGCATGGTTATTTGACATATCTAAGTATGTATCTTATCACATTTTCATTGATGAATGTCTAGTTCATGAATGTATGACCTAAATGTTGTTATAATAGCTATTATGAGAAGGAATTGGTACTTATTGTTAATCCTCAAATAAGTTTTCATATCCTTATGTTTAGATATGCATTCATGACCTATAGGTTGCATGCTTAACAAGTGTTTGACATAATTCCAGTCTCGATTGGGAGAGGTCAGGTCAAGTCTTGGTTCAAGTTTTGGTTTATAAGATTTGTCTCTATGGAATTCATAATTTCTTGAATTTTCACTGAGTTAAAGGAAGAGACTTGAGTTGTAGCCATGAAAAAGTATCTTAGATTTCTATTTTGTTGGCATAGAATTGATTGGAAAACACCACAGTTGCTGGCAGGAATGCCTATGGGAGTGAATGGATTGATATAGTCGCTCACATGCCTTGGAAAGGGAGTGTTTGAGGCTCTAGTTCAGTGAATAAAAGATTTATCTCATGGGTTGGACACCTGGAGGGGTTGGGTTTCTCCTGGAGGTTCTGTAGCACCTGAGGGAAGTCAATAAGATCTTAAGTTGTCAACTCCATCTCCTTAAGGTCATATAGGAGGTTGAGTCTTATCATACTAACTCTTAACTCATTTTTACCCCAGGAAAGTCTGTGAAAGTTGGTAAATGTGGGAGGGTGGGTTATGGTGATCCAGGAGGATCTTGATCATTTCAGATCAACAAAGTTCCAAGTCAAATTCAGCTGTTCAATGTCCAGTTCAGTCTTCAGAATCATCAATTCGCCTTCAGTATCATGGTTCAGTTGGGTTCATGTTATACATCAGTTTTAATATGGGTGTGTGGCAAGATATATGGGTTTTGTAATGGGTTAAAACCATGGTGAAATACCTTATAAAAATGTAAAGGTCTAAGTTTTTAACCTAAGGACCTAGACCTAACACCTAAAAATCTATGGTGACAAAAGTCCTAGTGCAAACCTAGCCCTAAGTCTAAACCCTAATCATTAAACCCTATCCACATTATCTAGACCTAATCATAAACCTAAGTGATGGAATAAGTTCTAAACCATATGTCAAACCCTAAAACATATGTCAAAAACCTACACCTAAAAATTATATGGTTTAACACCTAAATCCCATTCTTAAACTTTAAAACTATGTTAAAAAACCTTAAGCGCAAAAATTCAAACTATATAACAATACCAAAAACCTTATTATAAGGTTCGGGGGGTTAAATACATTGATATAAGTTTTAAAACTTTATAATAAAACCTTATTAAAACCCACAGTGTTAAAGTCTAACCATGTGGTCTAGACCACGTCGGAAGTTGTAACATGTGAGCAGAGGAAAAGGAACAGGAACCGCAGCGGAGAAAGTTATGTTGACAATTGTATTAAACCGACAGTTGTTAAACCTGTTGAATTCCATGTGACCGTAGGTTGCCGGAACTGTCGGGGTTATGGACAGTGACCGCCGGTGTTACATCTCGCCCGCCCGCTTGATCACACGCAACCATTATCACCTCTGCTCGGTTAGCCTAACCGTCGAGTTGATATTTTTATTATATAGTTCAAAAATGGGTTTTTGTAATTAAATCAACGCCCATACCTTCTTATTTATCCCTAGGTTCATGCATAGGAGGGATTCAAGACCCTTATCACCATTTTTCCTCAACCAAATCCTAAATGAGGAAAATGGAGGTTTGATGCAGCCTATTTAAGCGATGGAAATTTTCAATAAAATGCATCTTGGATTATTGTGAAGGCATAGTGTATTGGAGTGCAGTTTCAGAAGGACATAGGCGATTTTGTTTGCAGCATTGCTCAGCCGTCGGTGGTCAGAATTCAGCACGGAGATAGGCGTCGGAAATGCAAGGAAGAGTAATTTATGTTTACAGGGTTCAGAAGTGCCTATGAGCACAATCATTCTGTTCCATTTCAGTGTAAATATTCTTCAAGATAAATCCTACTAAAAACAGACGCCCACTTAAAAGCGGACTCGGAGATGTAGTCCAGGAGGGATGAACTCCGTCATCAAATTGTTTGCCTCTTCTTCTCTCTGATTATTGCTGTTATTTAGTTCATTTATGCTGTTGGTTTATGTCATTTTTTATTAAAGCATACTTCAGTTAATAGTCAATCTAGAGGACAAACTAATCAAACTGCTTAAGTACTTTATTCGATCAGTTACGGATCATTTTGGTATCAGAGCAAGTTGTGCTTGTATTTTTTTTGTAAGTGGATGTTAACTAGGTTGGGATTGCAACGTGGAAAAGGCAAGATTGAGGAATTCGATCCAAAGATCGGAAGGTGAAAATTCGATCATCAATAAATGATGACAGGGAATGAGACCATTGAGACTCCTAAAGCTACTGGAAAGAAACCCATGGATGATAATCAAATCCAGTAGATGTTTCTAAACATGAAGAAAATTTTGGCAGAATTATATGAAGACAAGAAGACGAGGGATGCAGCCTCATCATCGAAGGCATCAAAGAAAGAAAAGGATAAAGGCAAGGTAGATAAATCTCCTTTTCCTCTATCATCTCCATCATCTTCTTCTTCCTCTTCTACTTCTAGTTCTGAACTAGAAAAAGAAAAGAAACATAAGAATCCACTTTTGAAACTTGATTTTAGTTCAAATTACCTGTGTATGATGGAGAAATATACCCTGAGAAACTAGATAATTGGGTAAACAGTTAGAAGTCTATTGGCATATTCAAGATATTATTGATGATAAGACAAAGATCTAATTAGCTACTCTTAGAATGGGGGGTATTGCTTTTATCTGGTGGGAGAGTAGGACACAGATAGATTTAAAGCGTAAGGGAAAAGTTATCACCTCATGGACTAATTTTATTAAAGCTATAAAGAAAAAATTCTATCCGTTGTGTCACACACAACAAGTTGTAATTGATGTTGAAATTTGGTTACTGAAGGACAGGTGGTTCCCTAAGGCTTTGATCTTTGGCCTAGGGAAAAGTGTCCAAAAAGAATTTAATTTTTCTCCTAAAGTGACTTTATAATTTTATAAAGTCAAATCTAATTTAAAAGTGACTTCAAGTGATAAAGTTACTAAAGTCTAATTTTAAAGTGACTTTAATAAAGTCAATGTAAAATTAGAAAGGAAAAGTGACTTTGGAAATAAATGACTAAGTGGGTCTTTATTAAAGTGGGGTGAATTAAAAAATGGAAAGTGAGATTTAAATGAGCATTTAAGATCAGCCCTAGATCTAAATCTTTTTCAGCCATTGGATTTAGGGATTCCCCAAAAGTCACTTAGGGTTAGGTTAAAGGAGGAAAAGGAGGAAAAGGTCATTCATTATTTCATGAGCAGATTGGGAGAAGGAGAGAAAGAGAGCTGGAGATTTTTCTGAGCAGTGAGAAGAAGGAGGGCAGCAGTGAAGAGATTTCAGCAAAGGTACAGTAACATTTATTGGTACACATACCGAGGCAGAAAATCTGTACAGCAAAGGAGAGGCAGTGTTTCCAAGTGAGGAGGCACATAAATCGAGGAAGAGGGTACAACAGCAAGCACACACTCCAAGGCACAAAAATCAGGCATGTTTTTCGAGGAAGAGTGTGGTTGTCATTTTCGGCACAAAAATCGAGGAAGAGGACAGCAGCTACAGCTCTGATTTTTGGCACGGATTTCGAGAGAGGGTGTTGTACGAAATTTGTACAGTCCGTACAACAAAGTAAGGTTGTTCTGGCACGCTTCCTGAGGTGGCCGTATAGCATTTAATGCTGTCCAAGGTGTTGTAAATTTTCTGTTTTCTGTTATTGCTGATTTGGCACAATTTCCGAGGCAGTGTGCAAGCATGAAAATCGAGATAAGTCTGTAAATTGGTTGCTGGAATTTTTTCTGAGTTTTTCCTGTTTCACTGTAAAAGGCATTTTTCAGAAAATAAAAGAGAAGCTTTCAGACTGGTTTTCCCCAAGAGTTGTAGGGGGTTTTTCCAGGGTCAATTTGACCAAAAATATCAGTGTTTAAATGTGTTGAATGGCTGTTTTAAGCTTGTTGATTTTTATTTCTGCATTTTCCAGCATTCTATAAATTTTCTAGAATTGTGTTTTCAACAAAAAATTATTTTTCTGTTGTTGAATGTAAGGATATGGGAAAGGGAATTTAAATAAAATGAGAAATAAGGTGAAACTGAAAATGGGGGTGGGAAACAAGAAAATTGTACATGGTATTAGAGCTTGAGTGCTGAAAGTGCAGTCTGGGACAGCAAGAAGAAAAATACAGCCTAGTGATTTTTCACTTAGAAAATTTTAGCAAGCTGATTTTTCACACATAATCTTTTATCTTTACTACAACAGTTCTATTTTTCAGTTTTAGGACAGCAGGATGTCATTGGGATTGAGGGTGGAGGATACGTTGGATGGGCATACCAATTATAGCATTTGGAAGGAGAGAATGCAGAGTATCTTTGAGGAGGCAGAAGTCTGGGACATCATGGTGCATACCGCACAGAACCCTATTGTTGTGCCCAATGATGCTGTTCAGTTGGCAGCATATAATAGAAATAACAACAAGGGTACGAGATTGATTCTAGACGGAATCAAAGACCATTTCATTCCTCATGTGAGAGGAAAGAGAAATGCTCATGAGATGTGGACATCATTGACCAATCTCTACCAAAGTACCAATGAGAACCGGAAAATGGTCCTGAAGGAGAAGTTGAAAACCATTAAGATGGGTAAGACTAATAGTGCAGCTGGATATCTCACAAAGATTACTAATGTGAGAGATGAGTTGGCAGCAGTTGGAGAGGTCATTCCACCCACTGAGTTGGTGCGGATTGCAGTGAATGGCCTCCCCAATTCATGGATGAACTTTTCTGATGGGGTTTGAGCACGTGAGAAACTTCCCAGATGGGAGAGGTTTTTAGATGACTGCATTCAGACAGAGATCAGGAAGGGTCAGCTTGGGGAAGCCAAGCCAGTTGAGCAGGATGAGGATGTAGCATTGTCGGCAGGAGGCAAGAAAGGCAAAGGAAAGAAGCAAGCTTCCACAAGCAGTGGTGGGGGCAAAGGCAAAGGTAAAGGTAAACAGGGTAACACATAGAAGGACTATTCCAAGGTGAAGTATTGGAATTGTCAGAAGATGGGACACTATGCAGCTGTGTGTCTGGAAAAGAAGAAGAAGAAGGGGAAGAACCAGAGCATGGCAACATCAGCAGAGGTTGAGGACTTTACAGATCGCTTTGACCGGGAGTTTGGGTTCATTGCGTGTGAGTCCACTAGTGCAGGATCACCTGCCACAGAGGTTCAAAGGGAGCATGCATTTCCCTTGACTAGCAGGGCATCTTCGGGTATCTGGTATGTGGACAGTGGGACTTCACGTCATATGATATGAGTCTATGAGTACTTCTCAGAGCTTTCAGAGAGTGGCACTGATATAGAGGTAGTACTCGGTGATGACATAGTTGTTAGAGTAGTCAGTGTGGGGACACTGACATTTCAGAGGGAATCCAAACCTCCCTTGAAGGTGTCAGATGTTCTATATGTGCCAGGGATGAGGAAGAACCTCATATCCGTCTCAGCTTTGGAGGATAGAGGATATGAGATACTGTTCAGGGGAGGACAGGTGCTGATATATCCCAGGGGTACTCCAGTAGAGTCAGCTAGAGTGATAGGTGTATGCCATGCAAAGGTGTAGAATTTTGCATTGCAGCCCCTTTTGGCATTGAGCAGTAGTACCGACAGTAGAGCTAGCAGTTCTGAGCTGTGTGAGATTTGGCACCGCAGGATGGGGCACATGTATCATGGGGCCTTGAGGAAATTGCGGGAGATCACTACAGGTGTGCCAGATTTCAGTACTGATCACTTTGATACTTGCAGAGTATGTACGATGGGAAATTTTTCCAAATCCCTTTTTCCCAGCAGTGACAACAAAGCGACTGGGATACTTGATTTGATTCATTCCGATGTGAGCAGTCGGATGTTTCATGTTTCCTTGAGTGGATATGAGTACTATGTTTTATTCATTGATGATCACTCTAGGAGGACCTGGATTTATTTCTTGAATACCAAGAGTGAGGTCTTCAAGTGGTTTCAGGAGTTCAGAGCCCTTGCGGAGACACAGACAGGTCGGAAGATCAAGTCCCTGAGGTCGGACAATGGAGGAGAGTACACCCTCGGAGAGTTTGTTGACTATTGTGTGTAGGCAGGCATTAGGATGGAGTTCACTGTTCCTTACAACCCCCAGCAGAATGGGGTTGCGGAGAGGAAGAAAAAATCCATCGGAGGGGCTTCCAAAGCCATGTTACATGATCAGGGGTTGCCATTGTTTTTGTGGGCAGAGGCTTGCAACACTATTGTTTATTTGCAGAACAGGAGTCCGCATCGTGCCTTGGGGCACATGACTCTGGAGGAGGCTTTTTCTGGGAAGAAGCCTGATATTGGTCATCTTCGTATCTTTGGGTGTATTACATACTCCTACATACCCAAGGAGAAGAGGACCAAACTAGAGCCCACCACAGAGAAGGGTATCTTTTTAGGCTACAGTGAGACCTCAAAGGCCTTTCAGATTTATATTCCCGCACAGAGGAAAGTTGTTGTCAGGTGGGATGTGAAGTTAGAGGAGGATAGGGCCTTTAGGAGGTCATGGGAGTTAGAGTATCTGGATCAGCCAAACCCTCAGCAGTAGTTGAGTCAGTCGCAGGGATCCAGTGGGCAGGGATCAGGAGGATCCAGAGGTACATCTATGACGATGTCTGGTCCGTCAGTGAGCAGTGGCTCGCAGAGTTAGAGGGGTGGTGCTTCGGGCAGCATGCAGAGCAGTCCACAGAGTAGTTCACTAGGGAGTCCACTGATGGACAGTTCACACGGTACCTCAAATTCTATAGGTTTAGGTGCAGGCAGGAGGACATCATACATAAATTCAGGAGTTCAGGCTCTTGATGATGATGAGGAGGAGGAGTTTCATTTTCCAGTGGGAGAAGTGTGCTCAGGGAAGAGGAAGCCCAAGTGGCTTCAGGATACCTTGAGAGAGGCCACATATGTTGCTGAGCCTAAGAGGCCGGTCAGAGAGAGTAGACCACCTGAGAGGTTTTGTAGCTATATGGCAATGGCTACCAACATCCTTGACTCTGATCCTTCTAGCTATGAGGAGGCAGCTACCCAGTAGGTTTGGAGAGAGGCCATGCAAGAGGAGTATTCTTCTATCATGAAGAATGATATTTGGGAGGTGGTGCCGAGGCCTGAGGGCAAATTTGTGGTTACTTCCAGATGGCTTTACAAGGTAAAGCATGCTACAGATGGCAGCATTGAGAAATTCAAAGCGAGGTTTGTGGCTAGAGGTTTCTCCCAGGTAGAGGGAATTGATTATGAGGAGACCTTCGCTCCCATGGCTCGATATACTTCGATTCGCTCCATTATATCGATAGCAGCAGAGATGGGTTGGAAGATCCACCAGATGGATGTGAAGACTGCATTTCTCAATGGATTCATGCAGGAGGAGGTGTACATTGAGCAGCCACAGGGCTTTGAGGTGCATGGGAAGGAGTCCCATGTGTGCAGACTGAAGAAGGCCCTTTATGGCCTGAAGCAAGCTCACAGAGCTTGGTACTCTAGGATAGATACATACTTGCAGGAGATGGGTTTCACAAAGAGTGAGGCATATCCGAACCTTTAATATATTGTGATAGGTGAGCAGCCTCTCATTCTGGTGTTGTATATGGATGACTTGGTCATTACGGGTGTAGAGAGACTCATAGAGCACTACAAGAAAGATCTTGTGGTGGAGTTTGAGATGAAGGACATCGGCTTGATGCATTACTTTTTGGGTTTGGAGGTGTGGCAGGAGGAGGGGCATTTCTTCCTGTGGCAGGGGAAGTATATTGTGGACATCCTTGGCAGATTCCACATGGAGGATTGTAAACCCACGTCGACACCAATGATCACCAACTGGAAGAAGCTTCATGCTTTGGATTCCGAGTTGGTGGATCCCACATTGTATAGACAGTTGATTGGTTCCTTGATGTATTTGGCCAACACTAGACCAGATATTTGTTTTGCAGTCAACACGATGAGTCAGTTTATGTGTGAGCCTAGGAAGTTTCACTGGGTGGCTGAAAAACACATTTTACAGTACTTGCAGGGGACAGTGGATTATGGTCTGGACTACAGGCAGGGGGATGGAGTGAGATTGGCAGGTTACATTGATTCTGATTGGGCAGGTTGTGCTTCTGATAGGAAGAGCACTTCAGGGTGTTGTTTTGGGTTGGGTTTGGCAGTGGTGTCATGGTTCAGCCGAAAGCGGCAGTCAGTAGCATTGAGTTCAGTGGAAGCACAGTATATGGCAGCCATTCTAGCTAGTTATGAGGCCATATGGCTTCGCAAGATGTTGTTTGGCTTATTTGGTCAGTCATTGAGACCTTCAGTGATTTACTGTTATAATCAGAGTTACATTAAACTCACGGAGAGTCCAGTATTTCATGACAGGTCAAAGCATATCGAGACCAAATATCATTTCATCAGAGACTATGTTCAGAAGGGAGCTGTGAAGCTTGAGTATATTACCACTGATGAGCAGGTTGTAGATATTCCTACCAGAGCCTTACGACAGGGAAAGCATGTCTACTTTAGAGACAAGATGGGTGTGGTGAGGAACACCTTCCTCGGTAAGAGGGAGTGTTGAAATTTGGTCACCGGAGGATAGGTGGTTCCCTAAGGCTTTGATCTTTGGCCTAGGGAAAAGTGTCCAAAAAGAATTTGATTTTTCTCCTAAAGTGACTTTATAATTTTATAAAGTCAAATCTAATTTAAAAGTGACTTTAAGTGATAAAGTTACTAAAGTCTAATTTTAAAGTGACTTTAATAAAGTCAATGTAAAATTAGAAAGGAAAAGTGACTTTGGAAATAAATGACCAAGTGGGTCTTTATTAAAGTGGGGTGAATTAAAAAATAGAAAGTGAGATTTAAATGAGCATTTAATCTCAGCCCTAGATCTAAATCTGTTCCAGCCATTGGATTTAGGGATTCCCCAAAAGTCACTTAGGGTTAGGTTAAAGGAGGAAAAGGAGGAAAAGGTCATTCATTATTTCATGAGCAGATTGGGAGAAGGAGAGAAAGAGAGCTGGAGATTTTTCTGAGCAGTGAGAAGAAGGAGGGCAACAGTGAAAAGATTTCAGCAAAGGTATAGCAGCATTTATTGGCACACATATCGAGGCAGAAAATCTGTACAGCAAAGGAGAGGCAGTGTTTCCAAGTGAGGAGGTACAAAAATCGAGGAAGAGGGTACAACAACAAGCACACACTCCAGGGCACAAAAATCAGGCACATTTTTCGAGGAAGAGGGTGGCTGTCATTTTCGGCACAAAAATCGAGGAAGAGGACAGCAGCTACAACTCTGATTTTTGGCACAGATTTCGAGAAAGGGTGCTATACGAAATCCATACAGTCCGTACAGAAAATTACAAATGTTTTGACACGCTTCCTGAGGTGGTCGTACAACATTTAATGCTGTCCTAAGGTGCTGTAAATTTTATGTTTTCTGTTATTGCTGATTTGGCACAATTTTCGAGGCAGTATGCAAGCACAGAAATCGAGATAAGTCTGTAAATTGGTTGCTGGAATTTTTTCTTAGTTTTTCCTGTTTCACTGTAAAAGGCATTTTTCATAAAATAAAAGAGAAGCTTTCAGATTGGTTTTCCCCAAGAGTTTTAGGGTGTTTTTCTAGGGTCATGTTGACCAAAAATATCAGTGTTTAAATGTGTTGAATGGTTGTTTTAAGCTTGCTGATTTTTATTTCTGCATTTTCCAGCATTCTGTAAATTTTCCAGAATTTGTGTTTTCAACAAAAAAATATTTTTCTGTTGTTGAATGTAAGGATATGGGAAAGGGCATTTAACTAAAAGGAGAAATAAGGTGAAACTGAAAACTGGGGTGGGAAACAAGAAATTTCTACAATTGATTAGCAGCACTTGCGACAAGGTAAGGGACATAATGTTCAAGAGTTCACACAGGAATTCAAAAAGAAGGCATTAGCACTTAGTATTTCTTTGGACACAAAAGAAACTTTGTTGAAGTATATTGGCAGTTTGCATTCATATTTGTACCATACATTATTAATGTTCATCCTAATGATTTTGATGAAGTTTGTGTTCAAGGAACTCATGTCGAATTAGGTGGTCGACTATTCAAGTTTACACCAAATACATCTAAGCAGATGGAAATTGAAGACAACAAAAAGAAGGGCAAGTCAAAGGGAAAGAAGACTACCACAACTCAGAAGGAAAAAGATAGACCTATGTGTACACATTTCCAAAGGATCGGCCATGATGAAGCTAGGTGTTGAAAACTTCATCTGGAACTAAAGTCGAAGAAGTTTCAATTGAAGAAGAGTGAAAAGAAGGCTGAAATAGCAATCCAACAAAGCTTGGACTTCGGATCTGATTCAGGAGATGAAGGTAAAATCATTGCTATGGTTGCAACAAGTAAAATTTCTGATTCTATTACTTCTGCTTCTTCAAACATCAAACAACAGAATGAATATAAAAGAATCGAGTTATTTCATATAAGGGTAACTTCAAAGCATACTAAGATAGATACATTGTTCGATACGGGATCATAGGAAAATTTGATTTCTGAGTCATTGGTTAAAAAATTGGGTTTGAAAACACATAATCATCCAAATCCATATCCTTTAGGGTGGTTAAAGAAACAAAGTCAAATTCATGTTACCAAATAGTGTCGGTTAAAATTTGCAATCACAGCTAACTATATCGATGAAGTGGAGCTAGATGTGATACCGTTAGACATTTGTGGAATTTTCTTAAGTAGCCCTTATCTATATGACCGTGATGCAGTATTTTATAGAAAGGAACATTTGTATCATCTCATAAAATATGGGATTAAATACATCGTTCGGGCACATAAAAACAAAAATCACTTGAATTTAATTAATGCTAATCAGATGAAGCGCTTAATAAGTTCAAGTAGGAGATACATACTCATGTAGATAAAATAGCAACATAAGGATCTTATTGATACTTGTTCAGGTTGTGAAATTCAGTATGAAGGTAATTTGGTTAAAAAGGTAGATTCATTTCAGGATCTAGTTAAAGAATAAAAACATTTACTTCATAAAATGGAAATATCACATGAGATGCAGTTGATGTTTGATGCCTCTAATAATGAAATGTGTCACAAGTCAGTTGTAGAGTGTAAAGAAATAAAGCAACAAATTCCAGGGAAGGTTGGAAAGAATTAATGTGACCCAGATCATCTCCATACAGTTCACCCATAATTTTGGCTCATAAGCAAAACAGGGCATGTGGAATAAATGTTGATTTTAAAGTTGATTCATTTAAGCAGAAAATTTTCACAACATCGATAGATCATCAACAACCATATGAAGATAAAACAGATGTTAAAGGATATGCAATGAAAACAATGATTCACATAGATTATCAGTTTCTTCAATACTTTCAGTCATATACTAAGATGCAACAATCTCACTACAGTTGGATGGGATTTCTTCAACAAAATCACTTAGTAATGAAGGACAGGGAAGGTGTAACAAGTAAAGTAGTCGATATGTTGTCTTTGAATGCTTTAGTAGTACTGCATAAAGTTCATTAGTTTATGAAATTTATGTAGAACAATATAGTATTGATAATGATTTCGAAGATACTTTTGAATCACTAACTCAATGCTCAGATAGAAAAGGTGCAGGTTATTCTGGGAATTTATCTTTCTCGGATTGCAAGCGTAAGCAAGACTATGACACAAAGTCAAAAATATTGTTATTGGCCTCATATGTATGAAACAATTGTGAAGTGCATAAAGGTATGTGTAATTTGTTCGACAAGCAAGCCATGCAATCGAAAGATTGGTTTGCACATGCCACTTCTAGTTCCTTTGCAACCATGGGGCAACATAGATTTGGTTCAAGGATAGACAGAAATGGTGAACAGGATTGGGATACATATTCTTCAAGGTAACTGCAGTATACATCCTAAGATGTGGGGTGAATTTGTAACTTATGTGCATCAAGCTTACAATCAAGCCTTACATTCTTCTGCGCCACTACAAGCATTAAGTCAAGACAGGTTCAAATTTCACCATGATAAGCATCAGTTTCAGGTCAATGAGCAGGTATGGTTGTATGTCATCAAAGTCAAGATGAAAGTGAGAGAGTTGTATTTTCACTTATTGTCAGTTTAAAATTAAGCTTTTGTGGTCCAAAATATTTTTAGGTGGAGAGGATTGATCCAGGAGGATCTTGATCATTTCAAATCAACATAGTTCCAAGTCAACTTCAGCAATTTGACGTCCAGTTCAGTCTTTAGAATCATCAATTCGACAGTGAAAAGGTCCTTCAGTATCATGGTACAGTTGGGTTCATGTTATACATCATTTTTTATATGGGTGTGTGGAAAGATATATGGGTTTTTTAATGGGTTAAAACCATGGTGAAATACCTTATACAAATGTAAAATTTTAAGTTTTTAACCTAAGGAACTAGACCTAACACCTAAAAATCTATGGTGACAAAAGCACTAGCATAAACCTAGCCCTAAGTCTAAACCCTAATCATTAAACCCTATCCACATGATCTAGACCTAATCATAAACCTAAGTGATGGCCTAAGTCCTAAACCATATGTCAAACACTAAAACATATGTCAAAAACCTACACCTAAATATTTTATGGTGTAACACCTAATTCCTATTCCTAAACTTTAAAACTATGCTAAAAAACCTTAAGCGCAAAAATTCAAACTATATAATAATACCAAAAACCTTATTATAAGGTTCGAGGGGTTAAATAAATTGATATAAGTTTTAAAACTTTATAATAAAACCTTATTAAAACCCACAACGTTAAATTCTAACCGCGCGGTCTAAACCACGTCAGAAGTTGTAACATGTGAGCAGAGGAAAAGGAACAAGAACCGCGGCAGAGAAAAAGTTATGTTGACAATTGTATTAAACTGACAGTTGCTAAACCCGCCAAATGCCATGTGCCGCAGGTTGTCGGAACTGTCAGGGTTATGGATCATGACCTCCAGTGTTAAATCTCGCCCGCCCACCTGATCACACGCAATGGTTATCACCTTCGCCCTGTTAACCTAAACGTCAGGCTGATAGTTATTTTATATAGTTAAAAAATGGGTTTTTGCAATTAAATCAGCGCCCATACCTTAGCATTTATCCCTAGGTTCATGCATAGGAGGGATTCGAGACCCTTATCACCATTTTCCCTCAACCAACTCCTAAATGAGGAAAATGGAGGTTTGATGCAGCCTATTTAAGCCATGGAAATTTTCAATAAAATGCATCTCGGATTATTGTGAAGGCATAGTGTATTTGGAGTGCAGTTCAAAAGGACATAAGCGATTTTGTTTGCAGCATTGCTCAGCCGTTAGTGATTGGAATTAACCACGGAGACAAGCATCGGAAAGGTGAGGAAGAGTGATTTTTGTTTACATGGTTCAGAAGTGTTTGTGAGCATAATAATTATGTTCCATTTCAGTGTAAATATTCTTCAAGATCAATCCTAATAAAAACGGACACCCACTTAAAAGCGGACTCGGAGATGTAGTCCAGGAGGGACGAACTCCATCATCAAATTCTTTCCCTCTTCTTCTCTCTGATTATTGTTGTTATTTAATTCATTTATGCTTCTGGTTTATGTCATTTTTCATTAAAGCATACTTCAGTTAATAGTCAATCTAAAGGACAAACTAATCAAACTGCTTAATCACTTTATTCGATCAGTTACGGATCATACTGGGTGGTATCAAATAAAGTTGTGCTCTCTTTGGGTAAAGTCTGATGTTTTCAAGGTTATAGTTGTCATGCATGGGGTCATGGTATAAAATTGATATGGTAATTCATGATATTGTTATATTGATGTAATTATGATTATAAATGAATCATGCTAATGTGGATTGATCTTGCAGATGAGATAAACCTCCCCTGAGCATAAATGAGGTATGGATTTGATTGCGGTATCTATTTGTTTTATTTGACATGGTACACTTAAAGGAAGAAGATAATATAATATGACGAGAAAAATGGTATACTACAGTTCCTGTGACACTCCCTATATATTAGTTGGGAAGAAACGAGGTGAGAATTCTCCTAGTATAGCAGATACATTGAAGAGGTTGAGGGAAGAGATCAGAATTTGCAAAGCAGATAATGACATGTTCGTTGACGCTTAGGAAAGACTTGTAAAGGCACAAGATAAGAAAGTAGAAGTCAATGCAGTGACTCTTCATATCTAGTTAGAAATGCAGAGATAAGGACAGTTGAGGATCAGTCAAGAGCAGGAAGAGAAAACTAATGGAGCTTATGGTAGCAGGTCTCGGTCCAGATATAGGTTGCATAGAGGGGACACAATCAAAGGTGGTGGATCACTAGATACACCTAACATGAGGATTGGTATGTATGGGAACCATTCTATTTCCTCATCCAGGAGACATCATCACAATCATCATTGTCATCATCCTTATAGGAGGAGGGAGTATTTTCCTAAGGAGTTTAAGAAATTCAAGCCTCCTACATTCGATCGATAGATGAAGAATTCAGAATATGCAGAGGCATGGTTGCTTGGGATGAAGAAATTCTTCAGATTTCATAGCTACTCAGAGAACATGAAAGCCAAGATAACCACTTTTAATTTTAAAGGGAAAGCAAATATATGGTGGTAAGATGTAAAGAATGTCAAGGGAATTCGAGAAGAAGACTTGATTTAGGATGATTTCGAGAGACTCTTCAATAAGAAGTACTTATCATAGAGATACTATGAAGAGAGAGATAAGGAGTTTTATGATCTGCATATGGGTTCTATGACATATGATAAGTATACTATCATATTATTGAAGTTGTTGAGGTATTTACATTATCTCAATGATGAGAAGGCTAAGATTCAGAGATTCATCAGTGGATTGCCAGCAACATATAGAGACCAAATTGAGTTTGATGAGCCTATATCGTTGGAAGAGGCCATCTATAAGTTGAATCATTGTTATGAATACTCAAAGCACAAATCTGAGCCTAATTGTGATTTGAAATGAAATGAGAAAGTTAAAGGGAAGTGGCCACCAAAGTTCAATGAAGTTGAGTAGGGACATGGGTAATATCCTGGAGAGCACCATACTAGAGGTGATGGTAGAGGACCATTGCAATGTTGGATATGTAGCAAAGATCATCGCAAGAAGGATTTTCTGTTGTACCAGGGTGGTAGGCCTTAGATCTATAATTCTCACGAGGCACAAAAAATCGTGATGGTACTTTGAGGAATTTGTGTCGGCCATTGAATATCATTGCCCGGCAGTATCAACGTGCTTAATTTAATTTGATTTTCCCCGGTTATTGAATTTCATTGCACCGCAGTATCAATTAGTTTAATTTAATTGAATTTCATTGCGTCGCATTATCAATTAGCTTAATTTAATTTGATTATAGATTGAGGATATATTTTGGAATTGAATAATACCAGTGACTTTTTAAATCTTATTCCATTTATCCCATTACCTCAATTGTATCTATTTTTGTTTTAGAATATCACCAAAACCAACCATTTAAAAAAAAAACTTGTATGAGGGTAAGATTGGAAAATACTTGTGGAAACCATTTAAATTTGTATTTAGATTTAATTTATGCTATCCAATATTTTTTAATAGATTTATCGTGTTAGCTTGAAGGTATAGTTTAGTTGGTCCAGTTCCCGTTGCTAAGTATCTTGCTAATTGAGTGGGTAAATTTCTTAGAGTGAATCTATCCGGATTATTACTTGTAGGTGAATCTGCCCACTAGTGACTATAAACCACAATTGAAAAAAAATAATAAACTTATCATATTTTTGTTTATTTTTTTATATTCATGTGTAAATGGAAAATAAATGTTAACATTTATTAGTCAAAATACGCTCTATATTTTATTTGTATTTAAAAAAAAAAATTAAAGAAAGAAGCCTCTTCCACATACACTAGTTTTAAAAAATTCAAAAAAAGAAATCTCTTTGGATTAATATGAGCAGATTATTACTTGTAGATGTAGCAGTCACTAATAACAGTAAACCAAAATTGAAAAAAAAATAAACCTATCATATTTTTGTTTGTTTTTTATATTCATATATAAATAGAAAATAAATGTTAATACTTACTAGTCAAAATATGCTCTATATTTTATTTGTATTTAAAAAACAAATTAAAGAAACAAATAAACATGGTTCAATGGCTAATAATTTTTTATCAAAAATTGTGTTTACACAATTAAATAAATTAGAAAAAAAATACCTTTGCTACATGCACTCTATAGATACAGATAGTGGTCATGATCTTTGAGTAAGGAAACACCCTAAATACTGTTGAATGGTTAATAATTTCTAATGAAAAAATTAATCAATACAAATAAAGAGATTAGGTCAATAGTTGTTAGTTGTACTGAATTTAATTGTAATTGAGAAAATATAATAACATTGTAATTTAGAAAATCTCTCCACATGTGTAGCTTAAATTTTCCAACCTCCTTCTTTTTCTTTTTTTCTTTTTTTGTCTTTTTTTCATAAAAGACAAAAATATAAAATTAAGAATTAAATACATGTTATTTTATTAAATAAATTAAATTTCATAGTTCATTAGACTTATATTAGAATTGTATATATGATTATAAGTTAAAAGTAGTTATATTTGAAAAATTTATGATTTATAAATTAGTATTTATGATAATATATAATATTTAAACTTAAAAAAGAATTACTACATTTAGAATCATTATTGCAAGAGTTGAGCATTATTACTCAGAGGGTGTAGGTTGTGTAAAGATTCTTCAAGATCAATCCTAATAAAAATGAATGCCCACTTAAAAGTGGACCTGGAGATGTAGTCTAGGAGGGACGAAATCCATCATCAAATTGTTTGCCTCTTCTTCTCTCTGATTATTGTTGTTATTTAATTCATTTATGTTGTTGGTTTATGTCATTTTTCATTAAAGCATACTTCAGTTAACATTCAATCTAAAGGAAAAACTAATCAAATTGCTTAAGCACTTTATTCGATCAGTTACGGATCATACGGGGTGGTATCAAAGCAAGTTGTGCTCTCTTTGGGTAAAGTCTGATGTTTTCAAGGTTATAGTTGTCATGCATGGGGTCACGGTATACAATTGATATGGTAATTCATGATATTTTTATATTGATGTAATTATTATTATAAATGAATCATGCTAATGTGGATTGATCTTGCAGATGAGATAAACCTCCCCTTAGCATCAATGAGGTATGGGTTTGATTGTGGTATCTATTTTTTTAATTGACATGGTACACTTGAAGGAAGAAGAGAATCAAATATGACGAGAAAAATGGTAGACTACAGTTCCCGTGACTCTCCCTATAGATTAGTTGGGAAGCAAGGAGGTCAGAATTCTCCTAGTATAGCATATACATTGAAGAGGTTGAGGGAAGAGATCAGAAGTTGAAAAGAAGATAATGACATGTTAGTTGAAACTTAGGAAAGACTTGTAAGGGCATAGGATAAGCAAGTAGAATTCAATGTAGTGACTCTTCAAATCTAGTCAGACTTGCAGAGATAAGGAAAGTTGAGGATTAGCCAAGAGCACGAAGAGAAAACTAATGGAGCTTATGGTAGCAGGTCTCCGTCCAGATACAGGTTTCATAGAGGGGACACAATCAAAGGTGGTGGATCACTGGATACACCTAACATGAGGATTGTTATGTATGGGAATCATTCTATTTCCTCATCCAGGAGACATCATCACAATCATCACTGTCATCATCCTTATAGGAGGAGGAGTATTTTCCTAAGGAGTTTAAGAAATTCAAGCCTCCTACATTCGATTGAGAGATGAAGAATTCAGAACATGCAGAGGCATGGTTGCTTGGGATGAAGAAATTCTTCAGATTTCATAGCTACTTAGAGAACATGAAATCCAAGATAGCCACTTTTAATGTTAAAGGGAAAGAAAATATATGGTGGTAAGATGTAAATAATTTCAAAGGAATTCGAGAAGAAGACCTAATTTAGGATGATTTTGAGAGACTCTTCAATAAGAAGTACCTATCATAGAGATACTATGAAGAGAGAGCTAAGGTGTTTTATGATCTGCATATGGGTTCTATGACATATGATGAGTATACTATCATATTCTTGAAGTTGTTGAGGTATTTATATTATCTCAATGATGAGAAGGCTAAGATTCAGAGATTCATCAGTGGATTTCCAGCAACATATAGAGACCAGATTGAGTTTGATGAGCCTATATCATTGGAAGAGGCCATCTATAAGTTGAATACTTATTATGAACAGTCAAAGCACAAATATGAGCCTAATTGTGATTTGAAATGAAATGAGAAAGTTAAAGGGAAGTGGCCACCAAAGTTCAATGCAGTTGAGTAGGGACATGGGTAACAGCCTGGAGAGCAACATAATAGAGGTGATGGTAGAGGACCATTGCAATGTTGGATATGTAGCAAAGATCATCGCAAGAAGGATTTTCTATTGTACCAGGGTGGTAGGCCTTAGATCTATAGTGCTCACGAGGCACAAAAAATTTGGGATGTTTCTCCGATATCATTCCTTGGATTCATGCAGTTGTGGAAAACTAGCAGGAAGATCATCAAGCATCCATTATTGAGATGGAATGTAAAATTTTTGGTCGAGTTGTTTCTATTTTGATTGATCCTAGATCTAATTATATTTGTGTTAATTCTGACCTAGTGGATAATTGTGGCTTGAGAAAATAAGTGCATGCACAATCTTGGTTGGTGTAGTTGGCTACAAGAACTAAGAAGAGAGTTCATCATTGGGTAAGGGCTTGTGCATTTGATTTGAATGGTATGCCTTCAACAAGAAATTTTAATGTACTTCCATTGGGATTGTATAACATGCTTTTGGGTATGGATTGGTTGTATATTTACAGGACCAAAGTAGATTGATATGATAATAATGGGGAAAATAGAATCTTGCAGGGAAAGAAGAAACCTACATCAGTTAGGATGGTCACAACTATGCAGGCTAACAAAAGTTGCAGAAAAGGGTGGGTGATGTTTGCAGTTCATGTTTCCAGTGACAAGGGTAAGGATGTTGAGAATGCATAAATCTTCAAGAGGTACCCCATCTTGCAGTAGTTTCAAGATGTATTTCTACAGAGATTTCAGAGTTTCCTCCACATAGGGAAGTAGACTTTTATATTGAGTTGGTACTAGGGGAAACACTAACATCAAAGGAATCATACAGGATGAGCACTCCATAGTTAGAAGAGTTGAAGTTGAAGTTGAAGGAAATGCTTGATAAGGGATACAATAGGCCAAGTGTATCACTTTGGGGTGCGCCAATATTGCTCATGAAGAAAAGGGATGGTGCCATCATATTGTGCATTGATTATAGATAGTTGAACGAGGTGAAGATCAAGATCAAGTACCCATTTTTTAGGATTGAAAACTTGTTTGATCAGTTGAAGGGAGTAGAAGTGTTCTCAAATATTTATTTGAGATCAGGATACCATCAGCTACGCATCAAAGAAGAGGAAATATACAAGATTGCTTTTAGGATTAGGTATGGGAATTATTAGTTTGTTGTAGTTCCTTTTGGTTTGAATAATTCCTCAGCTACTTTTATGTGCTTGATGAATAATGTATTGCATCCTTATATGGACAAGTTTGTTATTGTGTTCATTGATGATATATTGATATATTCCAAGAATGAGGAAGAGCACTCTTAACAATTAGGAGTGGCGTTGATATTGCTAAGAGAGAATCAATTGTATTTCAATCTTAGCAAATGAATTTTATTTCAGAACGAAGTACATTACTTGGGACATGTTGCCTCCAAGAAAGGCATAGAATTAGATCCATAAAAGATAAGCACTAGCATGGTGTGGGAAACTCCTAGAAATGTGGATGAAATCAAATAAATTATGGTGTTAGCAAGTTATTACAAGAGGTTCATCCAGAAATTATCATGGATTTCATATCCTATTACATCCTTGTAGAGAAAGGGAAAGAAATTTGAATGGATAGAGGAATGTGCACCAAGTTCCAAGTAGTTCAACCAATTATTGAAAAATTCTCTAGTTGTCAAGATTGCATATCCAGATAAAGATTCTGTAGTGTGTACAATGCTTTCAAGAGAGGGCTTGGTGCAGTCCTTCTGCAGGAGGGACATGTGATGTGATATGATTCGAAGAAACTTAATGAGCATTAGCATAACATTGTGACTCATGATATTGAGTTGGAAACTTTTATTCACACCTTGAAGATGTGGAGGCATTATCTTCTTGGAAGGAGGCTTGTGTTGATGAGTGATGAAAATGGGTTAAGATATCTATTAGACCTACCAAATATGAATTCTGGGCAAGCTAGATGGTTTTTTACCCTTACTGAGTGTTAATTCGGGATTAGATACATCAAGGTTAAGGAGAATAGGGTTGTAGATTTTGTCAGCAGGAGAGTGCAACTAAACCATGTTGCAGTAGTGAGTTCATATGGGACAGATTTACAGGTTCAAATCTTACAAGAAGGACAACAGGACGAAAAATATAAGGAGCTTATGTACATGTTACAATAGGGTATGGGTGATTAGGATGTGGAATATTGTCTTACGACGGATGGTTTGGTGAGATATAGGGACAAGATTTATGTGTCAGATGATAGTGAGATCAAGAAGCTTATCTTGAGAGAGTGTCATGTCAAGCCATTTTCAGGTCACCCAGGTAACAAATGACATTGACAACAACGAAGAAGTTCTAATATTAGCCTAATATGAAGAAGGAAGTGGCAGATTTTGTGGCTAGATGCTTGGATTTCCAACATGTGAAAGCATAATGTAAGCATCTAGGTGGATTGATTCAACCTATTCCAACTCCAGAGTGGAAATGGGAGGTCATTTCCATGGATTTGATTATAGTTCTTCTGAGGACATCAAGGCAGCATGATTATATCATGGTTGTGGTCGATAGATTGAGCAAGGTAGCTCACTTCATTCCAGTAAAGACTACTTATTCAACTAGTGGGGTTGGACAAGTATTCATCATGGAGATCATGAGATTACATGGTGTTCCGAAGAAGATTATGTCATAAAGGTATGCTAATTTGACTTCCAAGTTTTGGAAGGAACCATTTGAAGGTTTTGGGACAAATTTTTCCTTCAATATAGCTTATGAGCCATAGACAAATGGAAAGACAGAGAGGGTCAATAGGATATTGGAGGACATCTTGAGGATTTATGTGGTGCATTACCAGAGGAGATGGGAGGAGTACCGTTAGTTGGTTGATTTTTTTGACAATAATGGTTATCAGGAGTCTCTAAGGATGAGTTTTTTTCGGGAACTTTAGGGGCGTAATTGTAACACTCCCATCAGCTGGAGTGATCCAATGAAAAGAGTACTTATTGAATTGAATATGTTGGCATAAATGGAACAAGAAATGAAGGTTTTGTAGATGCTACAAACCCCTCCAAAATTTTAGCCTATACCAAATTTGGGAGCCTTACTTGGTCTTATTCATGGTTGTTGAAAAATTTTAAGTTCATTCATTACTTTCTTAAAGTGTTGTGATCCCTTTCGCAAGATAGGCAAAGTGTCACCTTTTAGCAATTTGGATATTGTAGTGAATGTATGAGCTTGTTCCATTGGTTTCATGTTTGCATAAATTAGTTCTTCTAACCATGTAAGTATTCGTCACACTCATTTCCAAAGTTCTGAGCATCGTCGCACATGTGTCAAACGGTTGTTGTAAAGTGTATCTTCGGTTTCACACTTGTCATAAATGGTCGTAAAGTTTTCTCGCAAAGGAGAATTCATGTTTGTATCTATCAGATGATATATGTTGTTTGAGTCATCAATTATGCTAAGCGTGTGATCATATTCAAAGTCCATCAATGTTCACATTAATTTCACTAGTCCTACACTTAGTCATTTTCCAGAAAAATTCTCTACCGAGCAACTCAGCTTCTCTAGGCCTTCCCCGAACTGCACACTGCACAGTATCTGTCCTATGGCCGTGACCTTGCTTCTTGGAACTGTGTAATGTGTAGTACTAGCTTCCAAATTTTTCTCCATTTCAGAATTTTTGTGACCAAGACCTGACATTGACCTCCAGAATTGCGCAGTTAAGGCCTCTAGACTGTCTTGAACTATGCACTTCACAACTTCAATACACAAGCTCATCCCTTGAGCCTTATAAATTCACACTACGCAGTCACCTAGGCCTCCTTGATCCCCTTAACTACTCATTTAGCTTCCCCCATCCTTCATCCCTGCTACATGTCCCCTTGAATCCCGATACTGCGTAGTCATGTCCTTCAGCCTAACCTAAACTATGCACTGCACAGTCTCAACTCTCAATCTTGTCCCCTGCCTACCTTAACTACATAGTTGCACAATCACTAAACCTCCTTACCTATCTTTTCACTTGTTCCGAGCTCATTTCATAGATCAAAATGCATAATATTAGGCTATGGGTTTTCGGATTGATGTAGTCTCGTCATGAGTGAATTCCAGGAACATGTACTCAATCAATTCATGGAAATATGATAAAGGAGGAGAATAAGGATGAAAGCATGCTCAAAGAGACTCTTGCAGCTAATCTTACAAGATGATTTATCAAGAGAAAGTGAAAGGACACTAGTATTCAACCACTATTCAAGACTTGAGATAACAGAAGACTCCCTATCACCAAGGCATGTGGAGGATTAAAACTCAACTCTCAGAAGTAGCTATTGTTACACAAGTAATTTGTCACTATCCTTATAATCCCTTTTCCTTGTTCCTAGAGGACCCATACAATGACACTTTTGTACTTTCCAAGCATGGAATACATACCCCTGAGCCAAAATTTGTCTGCCAATTCAGCTCCTTTTACAACTTTTCTGGAACATCCCTATAAAAGCCTAGTTTTCGAGGTCAGCGCTTTGTCTCCGTGTCTAACTCGCACTGATAGTAGAGATTTACATTGAGACCCGCACTGATCGACGCCCTATCTTAAAGTCGGACCCACGCTGATCCTCTTTTGGAAAGTTTTTAGATAGAAACGAAACTTCCGTGACTAGAAGCTTTGCGAGGTGGCGAGCTGGAAGTTTGTTTTGAGGATATGGCTGAGGAATTCCCCTTTGGACATCTTGTTCCAAAGAAATAGGAACTAATCCAAAGGATAAGCTATTTTCCCATTATTTGAGGGCCCATAACCTCCTCCTCCATTTTTATATAAGGAGACCTCCTTCAGCTCTACGACCTTAGCAATCATAGAGAGGAGAAGCAATTATAGCTTCAGGAGAATAGTGCAAAGTGCGGTTGTGTTTGGTGTGTTGGGAACATAGTGATATCTTGGACCTTTGTGTATGAGTGTGTTGCAAACGTGCTTGGATATGGACCTGCCAAAGGAGAGCCTCAACATTAAGGCTTGGTTGTAAAATTCCCTTGTCTTATCATAATAAAATGCAACTAATGTTTATCTTCCACTATTTTTTACATCTATAATGAGATTTATAGCATCCCTTGATCAGTTAGATAGGTTGTAATTTTTTTATGTTTGTCATGATCTTACACTTTTTGTTTCCTGACTGTCTGTATAGGTAATCAGGCGTTGGAAACAATGTGTATCGAACTTGAGGAGAACGACACATCATGAAGCTTCGACGAAAGACAACAACATAGCATCAGAACAAGGTAGGTCATCTTCCTTGCTCTAAATTTCATTTACAATCTAGGAAGGTAGATGTTAGTACGTTCACGTAGTTGCTAGACCCACCCTAGGGCTAGAGGGATCGCCTTTGTCCATAGAGGGGATTTACTTGCACAACAAATTGGTGACTCCACTGGGAATTTTCCTTTGAGTTTGTCACTCTTTGTGGTCTTAGACATTCAACAATTTTAGTCAAACAACCATTTCCTTATATGTTTCTCTGTTTTTCATCAATTACAATCTTTTAGTTTTTTCTTGAAGTGGTGAGTCTGGTCTTGGTTAGGATAAATTCTTTTTTTTTTCTTTTTTAGGCACTAGCGCTTTTATTTGTTTGACAGTCACACCAATTGGCACTAGTTGTCAGTTAGCAAGCCGCACCAATGGGCCGTTAGTGCTAGTTTCAGCCCCTAAAGTCATGTCAATTCTAGCATGTGTGAAAAATTAAGATTTTTTCTCTAATTCTTTCACCAATGTGTCTTGCCCTTCCGGTATTTTTCTCTGTATGATTTAGATTTTCTCCCCTTCACTCAAGTTGGTTTGATTGACTCATAAGCTTGGTTTTTTTTTTTTTTGGGACGTGCATCCTTACATCCTAGTTTCTCTAGGATCGTGCATCAATTGCTTGGTTGCATGCTTCGCGGGACATCGCCCTGCTGATTGAGTCAGTTTCCTTGCTTGGTGAGCCATCTCTAGTTGATTGCCTTTTTCTTTTTGGTCAATTGAGTGTTCAAGTCTCAAGTGTCTCTCGAGTTCATTTGGTCTGCTTGTTCGCTTGTGAGCATTGATTACATTGCTCATTGTTCAACTGAAAATTCTTCTTTCTCTAATTTCTTTATGTAAAAGGGAATGAATGCCTTGTTTTGAGCCCACGCTTTAGAATTCCTCTTTTTTATTGAACTCATATGTGTTGTAGAATTTTGAGTACTTTCGTTACAAATTATTTGAAACAACAATTGCATTCTTAGTGTTTGTTGCATCCTTTTTGCATTAAGGAAATTTGTGTTCATTTAGTTTTTGTCTCAAAGTTTGTTTTTCATTAAAATGCATTAGATTAGGTTGCATTGAAAAGTCATGTTTGAGATTTATTATTGAACTTAGATTACAGTGTTTAATGATTGGAAACTAAAGGTCACTTTTAGTGCATTCTCTTTCATTAAAATCTTGCATTAAGTAGATTCTCATTTCATCGAAAAATGCATTGAGTGCATTCTTGTTCATTCAAAAGAAAAAGGAAATTATGCATAGCCTACAATTGCATAGTTTTCAAAAAGAGAATTTTTCATAGATTACATTGCATAATTTGCATCTTTGAATGTTTTAGATTTCTTTTGGATAGTGAAAGTCATCTAGTTGGGAAAAGTTTCGTTTGCAGTATTATTGCTTGTTGCATCATTGATTGAGACTCTTCCCTTAACCAGATAGCATTCATTGAATTGAAAGATTTATTTTCTCATATAACTGCATACATAAATTTTCAGATGATAGTGGTAGGGCCTTGAAATCACAAAATTAATTCAAGATCAAGTTTAAAATTAGTTCAATCAACCTAAGTAAGCATTGAAACATAACACACATATTGTATAGGTCTAGGCTAGTGACATGTTCCGGCGTCGTTAAACCTAGTAGATGTCATTCATCATCTAGCTTTAGACAGCACTAGTATAGACTTGTGCTCCCCATATCGTCGTGTATTTAAAGGGAGACCCTCATAGGTTTCAATCCTTTATCCATAGGAAGATGATTCTCCTACCCTGTAACCATGATTCACAGAAAACAACATTCGGGGAGACTACCTACACGTACGTCAAGTCCTTGGTCATTTCTCTTTCATTTGATCACCAAGGTGTATATGGCAGTTCACGGAAACTTGGTACACCCTCTTGCTTAGATTACTTGAGTAGTCATTTTTGTCTTTTCGTGACTCTTTAAAAGTGAAAAGACCATCAAGCACTTGTCCTTTCATGCTCGTTCAATCTGAAAGTGACTAGAGGCATCTTTGGCATGTTTCTCAACTCTTAAAACATGAAACATCAAATTTTCGTTTCAATTTCATAAAATTAACTGCCCACGAAATATTCCCGATTAAATTTATCTTCCTTAGTGTTTTTTTTTTATGTTGTTTCCAATGGCAACATTTCCAGAGTTTACCAACCATGGAATCCCCTCTAAAGGGAATCCTGGTCCTTTTCCTACTTTTGGGAATGTTGGTGCTCCTTATATGGAAATGGTGTCCCTTCCTGGGTTAACTGTTGGTTTTCCCGTGTGGTTATTTTCGACCTCGGTGGTCTCGAGTGCTCCGAGCTCTGTTCAACCGCCTCCTTCGCCTGAACAACATCGTGTTGATTCTAAGGTGGACCTCTCACCTTCTTCGCCTATTTCTTCGTCCTCCTCTTCTACTTCGCCTGGTTAAAGTTTGGATTCCAGTAACCAGGTGGCTAAGAAGAAGAAGAAGAAGACAAAGAAGAAGAAGTCAGATAAGCGAGAGGCTAATGCTGTAGCTATTGTTCTTAAGACACCTTCCATCAATAAAACATCCAACCTTCCATAGAAAGTCAAATTCCATTGCAAGATGTGCAAGGGTGACCACTTCTTTTGAGATTGCCCTAGCATCCCCAAGGTACTCGAGGTATGGTCTGGCGATCGTCTGTCGTTGTCTTTGGATTTTGGAAGTCATGTTGCTGACACATCTTCGATTAGTACTGATAAGACTCATAAGCAATAGGGTAAGATCACAAATCCCTGTAATTTGTGTGAATGGCATCATCCCATTCACCTTTATTCGTACATGGATGAAGCCACAAGAGTGTTGGAAAAACCTATTGTTACTGCACCTTGCCTTCTGGTTGGTTACCAGAAGCTTTCTTTGAGTTCTCCGCTAGTTGATCCAACGATCGATCAAGATTCATCTTTGGTCGATCCTGCTCCCCTGGAAATTAAAAATCATGAATCCATTCCTGACCAACCATTGGTCGTGGAATCAGTCGATCTAATCCCGCCTATTTTTCATCAGATCTTTTCCATCGAGAGTGGCTCACATACCCCTCATGTTCTTCTTGTTTCTTTAGATTCCTCAAACGTGGAGAAAGATTCTCCCGTCCCTGCGGTTCATGAAGCTTCTCCTCCTGCTCCCATGATGGAGGTCCTGAAGGATGCTCCTCTCGCTCCCGTAACACAAGGGGATGAACATTCCGTTCTTGTGGCACCCCCTCCAAGTAGTTTGATAGCTTCTTTCGATTGAAGTAGATTCGCGGGATATCGCCTTCCTTCTTATGTGCCCTTTGAGATAATGGTACAAGCCTTCAATGTGGTCATACCCAGCACCATTATAGATGAAGGTTCATTTGTTAGTATTATGTCTTCAACTACTTGGAAATATTTTGGTTCTCCATCGCTTGTGCATGTAACACAGAATCTGTTGGCTTTTGACAGAGGAACTAGTCAACCGTTAGGGATCCTTCTGAAGTTTCCTATTACTTTGGGAGGGAAAACCATCTATATAGACACGATGGAGACTCCTTTCTGGTACCTTAGAGCTTGCATGCTCTAATGGCAAGTTATTCACATTCGACGATAGGTTCACATCATTGGCCTTCGATCGGGTGATTTCATGGGTGTTCAAATTCAGTTCCTTATTCACATCACGTGGATTGTACTGTTAGTACCTTGAGAGCCATTGTCATCATTGGTGGTTTCTCTCGCGTCTGTTAATAGTTTACATCATTAATCAGGAAATTTTCCAGTATGTTCAACTTCAACTCATTTATTCACGTGCTTGAAATTGTACTTGATCAGGTCGTGACAGAGCGCAAGACCTTGGATTTTATTCTCTAGAGTCCAGGTTGCGAGGCAATATGAATTGTCCGTGATTGGATACATGTTTCTGTCAGATGGATGGTTGCGACCATACCATGAGTCTATATGTGATCCTTCTCAGATGGATGGTTGCAACCATACCATGGTCTCTTTTACGGATGGTTGCATCCATACCTTGATTGATGTATTTTCATCAAAGATTTCAATTATGTATATGTATTTATGCTTGATTTGCAGGTCTTCTGACAGTGGCATCTGGTTCCTTGCACGTACTTGTAAATAATTTCATCCCTCACTCATGTTCGAACTTCATACTTTAAGGGGCATCTGTTACACAATAAAATTCACTGTCCTTATACTCCCTGTTCCTTGATCCTAGAGGACCCATACAGTGACCCTTTTGTACTTTCCAAGCATGGAATACATACCCCTGAGCCACACTTTGTCTGCCAATTCATCTCCCTTCACAAATTTTCTGGAAGATCCTATAAAATCCTAGTTTTCAAGGTCGACACTTTGTCTCTGTGTCTAACCTACACCAATAGCATAGATTTACACTGAGAGCCGTGCCGATCAGTGCTCTGTATTGATGTCAGACCCACGCCGATCCTCATTTGTAAAGTTTTTTAAATAGAAATGAAGCTTCCGTGACTAGAAGCTTTGAGAGGCAGTGAGCTGGAAGTTTGTTTTGAGGATATGGATGAGGAATTCCCCTTTGGGATTCTTGTTCCCAAGAAATATGAACTACAAAGGATTAGCTCTTTTCCCATTATTTGAGGGCCCATAACCTCCTCCTCCATTTTTATATAAGGATACCTCCTTCAGCTCTACGTCCTTAGCAATCATAGAGAGGAGAAGCAATTATATCTTCAAGAGAATAGTGCAAAGCGTGATTTTTTTTTGTGTGTTGGGAATATACTGAGATCTTGGACCTTTGTGTATGAGGGTGTTGCAAACGTGCTTAGATACGGACCTACCAAAGGAGAGCCTCAACATCAAGGCTTGGTTGTAAAATCCCCTTGTCTTTATCATAATAACATTTAACTGATGTTTATCTTCCACTCTCGTTTAAATCTATGATGATATTTCTAGCATTCCTTGATCAGTTAGATAGGTTGTAATTGTTTTATGTTTGTCATGATTTTACGCTTGTCGTTGTTTCCTGACTGTCTGTACATGTAATCGTGCATTGGTAGCAGTGTGTATTGAACTTGAGGAGAACAACACATCAAGAAGCTTCTACGGAAGACGACAACATAGCATCATAACAAGGTAGGTCATATTCCTTTCTCTGAATTTCATTTACAATCTAGGAAGGTAGATGTTAGCATGTTCCCATAGTTGCTAGACCCACAGTCCATGTCAGTAGTGTCATGTCATGTCATCTCATGAGTGGTTATGTTGCCACATCACTATTGTATAGCATGTCCATTATATCAGATGTATTGTAAAGTGGAAGTCCAAAGGACGCATGCACATGAATGTAAAGAGTCATGTAAGTTGAAAATTCATGAAAATAATAATAGTCATGAGGGTAGTCAAAGGGTCACCCTTTGTTATAGATACGCCCTCATTGTATGAGCGAAGGACTTTTCGCCTTGGCTACACTAGCAAATAAATAGAAAGAATATACAGTTATTTTGTGGAGAAAGGAGTGGCTCCAATGCTCAACTATTGGAGCTAGTGATGTTCATTGTATATATGTGTCTTGAAACTTTACTTAATAACCGAAGCCTTTCAAGGCCAACATGTTCTTCATGCATGACTTATGAATATTTGTAATACTATTCTGCAGACAGTTTTACTTTATGTTTGATTTTCACATGTACTAAGATAGTTGAACTATTTTGGTTATTTTAGTGCTTGTCTTGTTGAGAATGTGTTGTAATGGTTATAAATGTTGTCCCATAATTGTGGACTATTCCGCAGGATATTAGAAAAATATTTCTTGTATTTCTGTGTGCGTAATTTTTGTCCCATCCTTGTGGACTATTCCGCAAGATATTAAGCAGGCCTCCCTTAATTTTTTGTGTGTAATAATCGTCACATCTGTTGTGGGCTATTCTTCTGGATGTTAGATGGGATCCTTCAGTTCACGTGTCTCTTCTTGGGTGGTATGATTACCTCTCTCTTAGAGGCTCACTTTTATTTCTCTCCCCCCTTTGCAGGAGAATAACCTTGACACACTTGCAATCAGACACTTTCCAGGCACACCCCCTTGCTTTGTGAAAGTACATTTGCATCATTGTCTCTTATTGATAGCAATATCCAATGCATATCTTTAAGAATAAGGCAACCGGGCCTTTTTTCCAAATGGGAATCCTACACCAAATGGTGAGAGGTCTAATTTGGACTTCATATCATGGAGATCCCCTCAATGTTGGCGGGTCGAGCACCATCAAAATTTCTGGCACTACAAGGAGGGAATCCAGTTTTTTCTTTTTTCTTTTTTCTTTTTCTTTTTCTGATAAATCCACCAACCCAAAAGTTACATATTCAGATCAAGCAGTAATGTACAATCCACCCCCCTGATCGTTATCCTGAATCTTGGTGACTCTTCTAAAATAAAGCCCACATGAACTTGTGAAATATTATACAATCATATTCAGGTTATCCGTCCCATAACCTGCCAGTTCGAAAAATCAGTTGGATTGATCGAGGGAGTATCCATTCTTCTATATTATCCAAAGAAGAAAAAGACTGCCTTTACAGGAGTAGTGTTCTCCATATTTGAAGACGTGGTTTGATCCGGATTTATGCAGGAACGCAACAGAATAAACACATAACCATAAATACAGAGATGCAGCGGAAATAACACTTCATTTCATTAATATCAAATAACAGAAAGATGCTTACAGACATAATGGAAATAAAATAGCTGGGGTGCTGGTAGCGAATCTCTGAGAAGAGATGTGGTGGCTACAGGCCTCTGAACTGAGTTACAATGAGGCTCGAGGGGCTATTTATTATTGAGAAACAATGGAGAACCCTAAACATCCCAAAAACCTAACCCTAGGAGATGAAGCGCCAAAACTATGGGCCCCGTTTGGGTAAATTGGTGTTTCTACTTCCCAGGGACGTAACTTTGGCATACTATCTCCGTTTGACGCATATGATACATCATTAGAAAGCTCTATCCGAGGACTAATATATCAAACATGATTTTGATGATCAAAATCGCAACAAATTTAGTACCCAAAAAACGTCGTTTAGGGCCTCAAAACGGCTCCGGAAGTTCAGGACCCGAAAAACTGCTAAAAATATATATTACTAGTATAGTCCCTTATTGTTGTTAGTGTAACCCCCTTATTGTTATTATTGTACCCTTGTAAGCCTCATTTTGTTATTATTGTGCCCTTAAATTATTATTGTTAGGTCAGCTAGGATTACATTATGGCCCATGGACTCCTATATATAGAAAGGAGGTTTTGTAAATTGTATCATCCAAGAATTGTTCATTTATGTAATGTATTGGAGGTTGCCCCCTCGAAGTGGCTCAATTCTAAGGCGTTTATATCTCTTTTCTTCTCTTTTTGAGTTGGTTACACAACATTTGGTATCAGAGCTTTGGGATTCTAGGGTTTCGCTGCTCCAAACAGGTCATCGTGGCATTTTCGCTATAACTTTTTTTCTACGAAGCTTCAGAAGCTGAAATTTCTAGGGTGCGAAGCTGACATCTTGAGGAAGGTTTTCTAAAAATTTCAGATCTTGGTTCGCAATATTTGAGGAGATATCATCTGTGGAAGTTAGGTATTTTTTCAGGCTCATAAACAGGTCATCGTGGAATTTTCGCTATAAATTTTTTTGTACGAAGGTTCAGAGTCTGAAATTCATATGGTGCGAAGCTGAAATCCTGAGGAAATTCGTCAAAATATTTCAGAACTTGGTTCGCAATATTTTTGGAGATATGATCTGTGGAAGGTAGTGCTTTTTCAGGCTCCTGAATTTCATCTCAAAGAGGTGATCGTGGGAAAAGTTCAATAACTCTCTCTCTGAAGATTGGATTTGAGTGCCGTCAAAAGTGGTCACAAGTACACAGCCTGTAGTTTCTTCGCTATCAATTTCAGAGACAAAGGACAAAACAGTGACACGTGGCAACTCGTACAAGTTCGCTCTACTGAACCAGTCCAGAATTAGGTCATTGTGGGAGATTGGACACAACTTTGTCTTGGAGCATCAAAATCAGGTCAGACCTGTGGCATTTGAAAGAAGCTTCAGAGGGCTACTACAGGGCGGAATTTCAGATATCGAATATTTTCAAGCACAGAGATAATACAATTTCAATATCGAGCTCCTCAAAGCTAGTAAAAGGTGTGTATTTTTTTTCCGAATTGCATAAGTCTTGTTTGAAGAATCAAGTTGAATTGATTGCAAGGGCCTATTGTAGAATAGATATCAATATTGGAGTCTAAAATGGCCCCTAAAAAGAATTCAACACCCATTAAGCCTTTATAAGGCTCTACTATTACTCATGAAGATGAAGAATGGCAACATGACATGTCAAAATTACAAGAGCAAATGCAACAAATTTCGCTCTCGCAAAGAACAACAAAAAATGAAATGGAAGTTTTGAAGAAAGGCGTGGAAACTAATATGAATGGTTTGGAAGCTAAGATGGATGGCATGGAAGTCGGCATGGAAGCTAAGATGGATGACATGAAGAATGATCTAAAAGCATACATGGAAGGCTTGATGACAAGCTTAAAACCAGAAATGATTCCTAATGGCGGAAATATAGGAGAAGAACCTCCTGATGAGAAAAAAATAAATGTTAATCATGATTCCATAAACTCGAATGTTGGCAGGAAGAACCACCATATTCCAAAAATGGATATGAGGAAGTTTGATGGAAAGGATCCTGTAACATGGATACTACAGATGGAGCAATATTTTGATCTCCATAACGTGCAAAACACACAAAAGGTACGCATTGCAACTTTACATTAGAACAAAATACATTTGTATGGTATCGATGGCTTTGCTCCCGTAAAAAAATTGTCACTTGGTCAATTTTTACGGAGGAAATGATAGCACATTATGAGGATACAAAGAGCAACACCTTCTTTAGCCAATTGATAAATCTCAAACAAAAGGGTTTAGTGGGGCAGCACATTGAGGACTTCGAAAAATTGAATATAAGGGTAACTGATATTCCAGAGGAACACGGGATTGATCTCTTCATAGGCACTTTAAAGGATAACATCCAACATGAAGTTCGCGTTTTGGAACCTGATTCATTGGAGAAGGCATTCAGGTTGGCAAGAAAAGTTGAATGTAAAATTATGGCGACAAGGAAGCCTACCACTCAATTCTTTAAAGAAGGAAGTGTTGCTACGCCTAGATTTCCACAACCTACAAGGTTGACACCACAACAATTGGAAGAAAAAAGAGCAAAAGGGCTTTGCTACAGTTGTGATAGCAAATACACTAAAGGTCATAAGTGTGCTGAGAAGAGATTATTTTACATAGATTGTGAAGAGGAAGAAGAAAATGAACAAGAAGAGGATATACACCAGGAACCAACCCTAGAAGAGGAAGAAATTAATCCGACCATATCGTGTAATGCACTGGCAGGAATTACCACTCCTCAAACTCTCAAGATAGAAGGACAAATCAAGAAGAAAAAGGTAATAGTGTTGATTGATTCAGGTAGCACCCATAATTTTATTCATTGTAAGGTAGCCAAGGAATTAAATTGTTTCCTATACCCAGCACCAGAATGTCAAATGATGGTTGCAAATGGAGGAACTATAAATTGCTCTGGAAAATGCCATAATATCAAGCTAACCATGGGGGAATATGTGTTGACTAGTCCAATGCTTTCCATTCCTATGGGAGGTGCTGATGTTGTACTAGTAGTACAATGGTTACAATCTTTGGGGACGGTAGCTTTTAATTTTCAAGAACTTTTCTTGTATTTTTTTTCAGAAGGAAAGGAAGTCGAATTACAGGGTATTGAAGGGAACCAGGGAAGGATAATAAGCTCTAATGTCATGACAAAGCTTCTAAAGAAAGAACAACGAGGCGTAATTGCACAATTATGCTCACTAGAAGTTCCGACATCAAAATCATCTATTTCTGCAGATCTCCAACAAGTCTTGGACAATCATTCCAAGGTGTTTGAAACTCCCAAAGGACTCCCACCTATTCATGATCATGATCATGCTATTCATTTGATTCCAGGAAGTGTTCCTCCAAAAATCAGGCCTTATAGATATCCTTACTTCTAAAAAAGTGAAATTGAACGTATGATTGCAGAAATGTTAGAGGCGGGTATAATTCAACCTAGTCAAAGTTCTTCCTCTTCTCCTGTAGTATTGGTACACAAGAAGGACGGATCATGGCGAATGTGTCCGGATTATAGGGAGCTCAATAAGCTCACCATTAAAGAAAAATTTCCCATTCCTGTGATTGATGAATTATTGGATGAATTACATGGAGCAATTTATTTTACCAAGTTGGATCTTCGTTCAGGATATCATCAAATTAGAATGAAGACTGAAGATATTCCAAAAACGACATTTCGAACTCATGAGGGTCATTATGAATTTTTGGTCATGCCTTTTGGCCTTACCAATGCACCTTCTACATTTCAAGGGTTGATGAATTCCATTTTCAAACCCTTCCTTAGAAAATTTGTGCTAGTATTTTTTGATGATATACTAATCTGTAGCAGGTCTTGGAAGGATCATGTTGAACATGTTGACAGGGTGCTCAAACTATTGCAGGAGAAACAATTATATGCAAAAACATCCAAATGTTTCTTTGGAGTACAAGAGGTGGAATATCTGGGTCATATTGTATCTCACGAGGATGTTAAAGTAGACCCTAACAAAATTAAAGCCATTAAGAATGGAAAGTCCCCACAACCATAAAGCAGTTGCGAGGATTTCTCGGGTTAATAGGGTATTATCGCAAGTTTGTTAAGAATTATGGGAGAATAGCAGCACCTCTAACAACATTATTGAAGAAAGATGCATTTTCATGGACTCCTGAAGCAACTAAGGCCTTTGAACGTCTTAAGAGGCAATGTGCCTAGCACCGGTCTTAGCTACACCAGACTTCACAAAAACCTTTATTGTGGAATGTGATGCCTCAGGAAATGGAATTGGTGCAGTTTTAATGCAGGAAGGAAGACCCATTGCTTTTGAAAGTCGTCCAATCAAAGGAAAGTATTTACCGAAACCTATTTATGAGAAGGAAATGTTAGCAATACTACATGCACTAAAGAAATGGCGAACTTACCTAATGGGAAGACACTTCAAGGTAAAAAATGGTCATGATAGTCTTAAACACTTTTTGGAACAAAGACTATCTTCAGAAGAGCAGCAAAAATGGGTCACAAAGATGTTGGGTTATGACTTTGAAATAATCTACAAAAAAGGAAAGGTTAATGTTGTTGCAGATGCACTCTCAAGAAAGAATGAAGAGGTGGAAGCATTGCTTTGTGCCATTTCTATTATCCAACCAGATTGGATAACTGAAGCAAGAGATGAATGGAAGAAGGACAAAGATGTATGGATACTCATTCAAAAGTTGCAGCAAGATCCTAGTACATCTGATACATTTAGTTGGAAAATGATTCCTTATGGTACAAAGATCGCTTATATCTTTGTAAGAATTCCCAACTAAAACAAAAGATTCTTCTGGAATTGCACACTTCTCCTTTAGGAGGACACTGAGGATTTTTAAAAACTTACCACAGGGTGAAGAAAGAATTTTTTTGGGATGGCCTTAAATCTGATATTCGAAAGTTTGTGGCGGAATGTTTGGTTTGCCAACAGAATAAAGTGGAAACAATTAAGACCCCAGGACTTCTACAACCTTTATCCATTCC
>CM076584.1:131244995-131422581 GCA_034641835.2 Pinus albicaulis | reverse complement strand
TTATATGCAATAAACGACAGTTATATGCCTTTGCAAAAATGGTCGGCTTACAGAGCAACGCGAGGAGTAGTTAATGGAGGCACCTTTGCGATTGCGCATAATTTGGAGAGAAAATAGTAATAATGAGAGAGGCTCCTTTAATTGCGTCTTTTATTTGTGAAGGTATGGATTGTCCAGCCTGCAATTCTATGCTGTCGAGAAAGACTCGCAATCCTCTGGAAACAAGACTATTGTGAAGATGCCTGGCGAAGAAACGAACATCGGGTTCACGACTGTTGATGAACACATCGTAGTCCGGCGAAGAAGGCACCAAGGAGGGTATTCTCAGTGAATGAGGGATGTTGAAATATTAATTTCAACTACCCTATCCTCTGGCCGCTTTCTAAATCTGTTTGAATGGCTCTGTCAAACAGCCGCTTTCTAAAACTGATGAACAGTCAATTTTGGTTTTGAAATCACAGTCCCTGCACACTTAAAAATAGAGCGCTGTATTGTTTTGGAAACAGAGCAATTTAATAGTAAACGCGGGAGATTTTAATTCAGAAGAATGTGGTCCCACAGACCACAGACCAAATCAGCCATCCATGTGGAAGCAGGTGATTTGATCGTGTTATTTTTTGGCCCGTCTGCATTGTGGAATTCCGGACCCGAAACATTATAGGGAAGAATTAATTTGATTTTCGCGTCACAGTTTTCCTCCGTACGAAAAGCCAAAAAATGGACCCGAATTTTTATATGGCGTATTCTATGAAGTTTTCGCGTCACAAATTAGGGTGACATCAGCAGGCTATTTTGGAACGCGAATTTGTGATTGAAATCGGGTTTATTTTTTTTGAAGTCCGGACGTATGATATAGTTTTATTAATATTTTGTTATAAGTTTTGTTTCACCGCCGGATAGTTATTTAAACCATTGGC
This sequence comes from Pinus albicaulis, assembly GCA_034641835.2. Classification (NCBI taxonomy): domain Eukaryota; kingdom Viridiplantae; phylum Streptophyta; class Pinopsida; order Pinales; family Pinaceae; genus Pinus; species Pinus albicaulis. The sequence goes on along the minus strand of CM076584.1, from coordinate 131,421,664 downwards.
TCATATATAACATATGCGCAAATATTTCACTTTGGGCATTTGTAATGTGGGCCCCAAATACTTTAAATAGGTACATATACATTAGACAGTTTAAAAGTTTTGAGGATTGCACCCCCGGTGCAATTGTTTGTTTATAAGATTATATGATACATGTGAGATAAAGGTTTATTATTTATCATATATAAATAAATTTTATCAATATTGTACATTTACATTTTTATGAGGTGATGTTATAAGTAAATTCATAAATATCTCTTTTTAATCCTCATTTTACTCCATCAATATGTTTGGAAATGAAATTTCAATAGATTAATTTTCTCCTAACCTATGTATCATCAATATTGTACATTTACATTCTTAATTATGAGGTGATGTTATAGGAAAATCCATGAATATCTCCTTTTAATCTTCATTTTACTCCATGAATATGTTTGGAAATGAAATTTCAATAGATTAATTTTCTTGCTATTATATGTTTTACGAAGATATGGTAAGGAATTCTCTCTTGTTCTTCTTAGAAATAATTATATATAATTTTTTTTTTCAAAATAGATTAAAAAAATTATATGAGAAAAATTATTAATTCATCAATATGTGTGTGTGTGTTGTGAGGAATAATTTCATAGTTCAACTTAATGGTTCATTATATAATCATGTGATCATCACCAATGATATATCTTAAAAAGCAACTGAAAAGCCATGTGTACAAAATCGATGTATACTCTAGAGAGTGGTTCTCATATCACTATGTAAATTTTTGTATGCTACTTCAACAAAATTATAAGATAAACCGTAATACACATCATATATGCACCATAACAATTGGTACAGGGTAAAACCCACCTGCCACACCTTTGTACTCGATCCAATTTTCTCTGTCAACTCTTCTAGCTGTGGGAGTTTCCTCCAAGGATCATAATACCCCCAAGGCCTGTTATCACCCTAGTAATTCTTAGGTTGTGGGATAGGGATTTTTGTAGTTAAGAACACCAGGGGTAACCAAGAACCACTTTGGGAATTCAAGATCTAGCATTCTTGAACTCTAGAGAGGGATCTCTCCGTATGATTTAGCTTTGTTTTAGTAACAAATATTGGGCTAGCTATGATAGTGTATTTGGGTTTGATTTTAAAAGATTGGTGGGAATAAAGAGATTTCAAGGTAAACCAGAAGGATCTACCAGAATATTGGGCAATGGAGTCAACTCTATAGGCAAGCAGAACTAAGAAATAAGGCTCAGAGATGCAAATGTGCTAAGGGCAAGATAGGTGACCTTCTAAGGCTATGTATAGGCTTGATTTGATGGAGGGATGGAATCTGAGCAAAAGGGCACTTAAGAATCCTTAAGCTACAGATAAGAAGATTGAAGAAGGGGATCTAACTGGGAACCGTAGAACTGCCCATAAGGTTTTACGAACATGCTATTACTGGCCTACCATCTTTAAGGATGCCAAAAAATTCGTGCAGACCTGTGATAGCTGCCAAAGGGCAGGACGCCCAGGCAGTCTGATGAAATGCCTTTGATCCCTCAACTAGTGATTGAACCATTTGAACGCTGGGCACTTGATTTTGTTGGCCCTATTAGTCCTCCCTCAAACCAAAAAACATACATCCTAGTTGCAACCGAATATGTCACTAAGTGGGTCGAAGCAGAGGCACTTTCAAAAGCTACAGAGGACTCTGTAGTACAATTTCTTTTCCAAATATTTGTGCACTATGGTCTCCCAAGGGACATAATCACAGATGGAGGACCACAATTTGTAGGTAATAAATTAGCTGAAACATTGCAAAAATACCACATTCAGCACAAGATTACAACTCCATATCACCCACAGGCCAATGGCCAAGTAGAGAGCACAAACAAAGTAGAAAACATTAAAATGCCAAGTAGAGAGCACAAACTATAGTTGTCTTGAGAAATTTTATTCACACTAAATACTTCGAATTGTGAAGTATTTATACAAAAAAATGTTTACAAAATATCTCAGGAATTGAGATAATGTTTTAATAAAAAATAGGAAAGAAAACTTAAAAAGAGGGACAGCTACAAAACAGTTTGCAAGCTGTTACCTTTTTACAAGCAAAAATAGAACTGATTATTCTAATTTGAACTGATTGTTGTTGTGCACTTTAACCCTATATTTTTACCATTTGAGGTAACAGTAAAAAATGAATTTCCAAGTGAATTTCCCGTTTTTTATCCATTAAATTCACAGCAGATCTGTGAATTCTTGCCACTTTTCTGCAGAGGGGATCTTCATAGTCTTCAATTTTCTGTAACTTTCATCTGCCTCTATATACTTGGCAAAGTTAGGCTTGATAGTGAACATATGCCTGATCTCATTATCTAAAAAGAACATATTTTCAAAATACTGAAGAAGTAATTTGCCTGTTGGTGATCCTTGAGGCAGTTGTTGTCTGGCTTGCTCTTTTGCATGATTTCTGATTTTTAGATCATAATCTTTCTGAGGCATTAACTTTTCATTCAATGCGTGAATATCAGGCAAACCTGCTTCTGACAATGTTTTGTATTTGGCTAAAAATCTTGAGATGGATAAATTCATGTCTTTACACCAGTCCTCTAGATTACTCATTATGTTTCTTTTGTTCAGGACCTTTTTGATTTGAAGAATGGTTTCTGTTCTATCAACAATTTTCAATTATTCCAACTCTTCCCCGGTTTTACTGTTTAAAAAAGCTATGAGTTGGATTGCTTGGGCTGGTTTTTTGTCAATTTCCCTCTTAGTCTTGTCAATCTCTGCACTGGCAACTTGAAGTAACTCCCTCTGTTCATAAATTATCCGAATTGAAGGCCATTGAGAATGAATGCCATCAATAATTTTGGTCCATAAATGATTTTTTATAAAGGCCACTTGATCTGTAAGATTTACTTGTGCTTGTAGAATCTTTACCTGTTCTTGTAGTCGATCAACCCTTTGCTCATGTCCTCTAGAAGTAATCAAGGCATCATTTTTGGATTTTTCTAAATTTTTAATAGTGCCTTTCAAACTAAGAATCTCTTTATCTTGGTCTTGTAGTGTGCTCCTCTGTGAGGATGAAGAAGAAGAGGTAGAGATTAGAGAAGTAATTGGCACTGCAGTTGGCAGTACTCCTTTTGGTGCCAAGTGTTCTGCCAAAGTAGATGGTATAGCAGTGTTTACAGTGGGGATCACTATAGGAATGACCATTGGTTGTGCTTTTCTTAGTTCTTCATTCTCTTTCATTAGAGCTTCTATTTGACTTTCCATTGTTTTTATCTGATCTGTCATTTGATGTACAAGCTGATTTAAATCATCATTCTCTATTTTTTGCTGTAGAATTTCTTTTGCTTGAGAGTTTTCACTCTGAGGCAACTTCAACTGTTTTCTAAGAGTAGCTATATCCTCATTTTTCTGTTTAATTAAGACTTTTTCCCCTTCAATGTTGGCTGGGTCACCCCCTGCTTCAATCACTATATCTTCTAGTGCTTTTATTCTTAAATTATTAGCATACAATGAGGCTTTGTCCAACTTCATTTGATTTTGGAGGTTGAGCACTGTTTTCTCAAGCCTAATTGATTTCATAGTTTTACTGACAATTTTGGAATATAGCATTTCAGTATTTCTCCTATGAAATTCAATTTGATCTAATTCATGAATGGCATCTGCATCCAGTTCAAGATCTATTTTGGAATAATCTACCACTGATTTTGGCTCAGCCACTGTAGGCTTCAAGAATGACATTACCAATTTATTGGATGAATAATCAAATGCTGAAAGAAGCCCGTCTTTGTTTCTAGGCTTTTCCTTAAGAAATCTAGAATGAGATTGATTCTTGAGCTCTTCATTCTTCTCTTTAATCTATCTGAATTTGATCTGAATCTCTGACTCTGTATTGTCCGTTTCCTGAGAAGAAGGAGGAAAATCGACAGTAGCCTGGTTTTCCTTCATGACTGTATCTTTTTGTTGTGTTCCAATTTTTACATTTTGAAGCTCTTTTAATGTTTGAGTGACTATTATTGTTGCTTCATCATTTATATCAATATTTACAGCCTTATCCTTTTCTTCTTCTGTTGACTTGCTTCTTTTACTATAAGGAGTTTTGAATTTTATGTCCTCAATAGTCTCAGCTATGAAACTATCTCCTTCTCTGTCTCTTTTATGTACATTATCAGTATCTTTGCTTGTAGAAGCCACCTGTACTGTCTGTTCAATCTATTTGCCTTTGCCACTGTCTACCTGTATTACCTGTACTGCCTGTGAATCATCATCAGATAGGGTGTTTGGCTCCCATTCAATTTTATTTACATATCTTTCAATATGGGGTTTAGGATCATGCAAGTAAACAGGCAACTTACATTTTACCCTTATTGCACTCAAAATACCTTGTGGGTCATACTTCCATGTAAAACTACATGGGAACTTATACTCTTTAAGTTTGAAATTTATCTCATTGGCAGCTTCTCTGTTATTCACAATGAATGGCCCAATTTGATTTTTCAGCTTAAATTGGGTCTTTTTCTTGAAAGCTATGAAGTTGATTTCATCTACATTCAATAGTTGTCTCAGATATTCTAAAGAAAATATTCTTGTAGTAACAAATATGGGTAACTTATATGGGGCCAGGGATGAGCCATACACTCTGATTTCTGTATGATTTTTATATAAATACCAATCTCCAGTTTTGTAGCTCTCTGATAATTGCATAATTCTTCTTGTCTCATCATTGATCCTAGGGATCTCCTCTTTTTCCAAGAGATACATAGTAGGGGCTATAAATGAGTCATTGAAATCTGTAAAACTATACTTTCTGTTCCATTTCCTTAAAATAGATGACCAAAATACTACTGATAGAACTTTTCCTTCTGCATCCACTTTCTTACATTCAATTGGAAACTTATCTGTTTGATAATATAGGAAGAGGTGGAGTAGATAAGAGGAGTATCTGAAAACTCCTTCTTCTGATAATTTGGATAACTGATAATGCATACTTTCAGCAATAAATATAGCAAAATTGAACTGAATGGATGGTGATTGACCAGGGCTTAGAGTTGATAGAAAACCTAGGATAGCCACATCAGTGAATTCATCACTGGTGTATCCTAGTATGAAGGAGAGCATTGAGACAATCTGTCTAGTTTCATCTGGGAAATCAACGGTGTCAAAAGGAGGATTTAACTTAGGAATATCAACTTGATTTGGACAAAAAGTCTGGTATATTTTGAATCTAGCATTGAAATCCAAGTCAAGATATAGTTGGGTTAAATTTTCTATTGATAGGGAGGCAGAATTGGGGTCATGATTCATTTGCAGCATGGAATTTATCGACTCTTCAGTGATGTAAAATAGGGTATCTTTTTCTTTGTTTACAATACATCTTTGTTCTGGCATATAATAGGCTTGGCATAATCTGATAAAGTCAGGAACATAATGAGTGAGAGGGACAATATATCTAGGCAGATTGGATTCCCAAATTGGAATATCTTTGTCACCCTTTTCCACTGATTTTCCATAGCACCAATTATAGACATCAAGCAGGTTAAATTCTACATTAGGGTCTAGTATTCTATAGTCCAGATCAACTAAAGGGCTGTTCTCTGGAGAAATGACTGGAGGCTGGACTGGTCTGACCACTTCTGTAGAATCATCCGTGAGTACAGGAGTTGGTTTGTCGATTTTAAAGGAGACGGGCTGAGGAATCTTTGCAGAAGACTTCTTTTGAGATTTTGGGCCTCCATTCTTGGGGGTTACCTATTTCTTGGTCATTTTTAATAATGAACGAAGCAAGCTTAAATGGTTTGCTAAGTTCCTTTACGAGAAACAGGGGTTTCTTGGCGAATTTCTACTGAAAATGGGGTTTCTGAGCAGGGTTTTTAGGAAATGCAAGGAATTTAAAGCTCAGAACGTGTATTTAAAATTGATTTCAACAGCAAAATGGACCAGGGTATGGAAAAAACTGCGAGAAAGGGAAATTAGGGATTCCAGGGAAATTTTGACAGAGTTTCCCCTGAAAAATGGACACTTTTTTGTAGTAACTTTGGTAATTATTTGAAATCGACAGGAATTTTGAAATCTTAGAGGGCAAGTCTGAAGAAAAGTACCTGGAGAACCAGCGAAATTCGGTTGAAGACGTTGCAGAGGTGCTCAGTCTTCAATTTTTTGAAAATGGCTTCGCAGAGGACAATGTAGTACTTTGTAATGGAAATTCAGGGCAATGGGCATCGAAAAATGGTACTGGTAGGTTGAAAATGGCTCTACAAAGTTTCTCAGGGTTCAAACGGCGTGATTTTGAGGAAAAATGGTTCTGCAATGTTTTTACAGGTTTAAAGTGAAAAGGTGAAAATTTGAATGAAAAATATAATTTTAATGTATTAAACGATGGTATAACCATAGTTAAATGACATTAAACTTGGGTTAAACGGGTGAGGTTTAGGGAATACCGCCAGTGGTATTCACGAGGGTAAATGGTGGTAAGCAGAAACTATCTTTTCGAACGCGATACAACGTGGTGGCGACACGTAAGCACGGGTGGTTTGGAAAAACCACCCATTTCACGCGGCTTTGCCAAAACATCAAACGATTACTTTATGAGCGCGAAAATGTATTAGCGCCGTCGGATCTGGATTCAACGAGCGAACGGCCACGATCAAAAGGAAAGGTGCGGGGAAAAGGTAAGTTATCGGGTTCACTTTGGGCCATTGATCTTGGGAAACCGTCGCTATACCGACATTTAGAGAAAAGTCTCGCAATACCGACACTTAGAAAAAGTGTCGCAATTGCGACACTATGCCCCAAAGCGTCACTAGACGGCTTCCTCCAAACGTCGCTATTATATGTTTTACGAAGATATGGTAAGTAACTCTCTCTTGTTCTTCTTAGAAATAATTATATATAATTTTTATTTTTTTTTCAAAATAGATTAAAAAAATTATATGAGAAAAATTATTAATTCATCAATATGTGTGTGTTGTGAGGAATAATTTTATAGTTCAACTTAATGGTTCATTATATAATCATGTGAGCATCACCAATGATATATCTTAAAAATAAACTGAAAAGCCATGTGTACAAAATCGATGTATACTCTAGAGAGTGGTTCTCATATCACTATGTAAATTGTTGTATGCTACTTCAACAAAATTATAAGATAAATTGTAATACACATCATATATGCACCATAACAATTGCCATACAACTAGTTTGTTTTAGGATACATGTGGAATTCTAGGGGTAAATTCTATGTGATGTGTATATCAATCTATTAGGTGTTGGTAAGTTGTGAGTATCTAAGAAATGATAAGGAATATCCATACATCATGATCTTGTAATGTGATTATAAATTGTGTCTATAATTTCCATAAAATGTATAAATGATTTGTTTTAAAAAAATCAACACAATCAACCCTAAACAATGCTCATGATGTGGAATGTCATTGGAGAAACCAAAATTATGGTCACATGTCCCATTTCTATGGTAATGGTGATCATATATATGTTGTAGCGACACTTGATGAGTAATTAAATAAATCTCAGAGTGTGACTCATTGTGCCATATTTTTTTAAAGCATGATTTGTTTTCCTAGTTTTTACTAATTTTTTAACATATTTTATTCATTTGGAAAGCTAATTAATGATTCTTTAAGTAATTAGGACCTAATGAGAGATCATCTTCACATCTTCACTGAAATATATTTGGTAATTGTAGTCACTATATGGACCGCACATGCATGCTACTTAAGAAAAATTGAAATATAAACTATAATACACATCTTATATCTTCCATAACAATTGTCATACAACTTATTTACTTCTAGATACATATGAAATACTTCAGGAAAATGCCATATTATGTGTATACCAATATAGTAGGTGTTGGTAAGTTATGAGGATCTAAGAAATGATAGGGTATCCACACATTAGTAGTGCCCTGGTGAATTTTTTGCATAATTTTCTATTTTTTGTAATTTTGTTGCCTGGATTTGTTATAGATTTCAAATAATATATACAATTATCTACCAATTTTTCTTTATAAAGAATAAGTACAATAAGTAGTCACCTAAAAGTGAGCCATGTGAAAATATTGGTAACATGAGTAACCTGGTAAGCTGTAAATGAAAAGTGAATAACCTCCACTCACCAACAAGTGGCAGGCAAGGTTGGAATTTGGATTTCTCTTTACCCGTCACACAACTTTTTTTGACATTTTGGTCATTATTTTTCTAGTCAATAAACGTTACGTTTAAAATTTTGCACTTCATTAATGATGTTCTCGTAATAAATTAACCCTTCACCAATAAAATTTTGATTAAAAAAATTGAACGCTCTTCCATTTTCTTTGGATTTTGGAGTGTGATATATCTGTGTCATGGAATTTTAATACCTAAAGTTTCAAGAGAAATAACCGATTCTTGTCAAACTAATATTTCCTCAATATATGCTATGATCTACTAAAAATTACTTCAAAAATCAAGTAACCTTCCAATATAAAGAAAAAAACATGAACAAGCTTTCCCTAAATTGCAATAAATTTATGTTTATTATTAATATTGCATAATATGTCTTATAAAAATTGCATAATCGGACTAAGAACAAATCCTCAGTGCATTTTTTATTGTTGTTGTGATTAAAAAAATGAGCCAAAGAACGCTAAGGCACTCAGAGAAATAAATCTATGTATTATTTCTCACAAAACATGTTGAGTAGTGGAGACTAAGCCCTAGATTTTTTTCTGTCCTCAATCTCTCTATTAATTATGTCTATGTAGTTATAAGAATAACAAGCCAAAGAAATTTGAGGCTTCCAGAGAAATTAGTCTCTGTGTGCAGAAATTGATGATTACTGTTGACTAAATGTTATACCATTTGAAATTGCTGAGCGAAATTAATCAGGCCATGATGTACCATTTGTCAGTATCTATTTTCTCATGTATGAAAGTTGATGTACCATTGAAAGTTTAATAATTCTATTGAAAGTTTAATAACTATAATAACTATATATATGTATATATATATATATATATATGTATATATATATATATATATTTTAATTTAATGATTAATAATAATTAAATTAAAATTCTTAAAAGACAAAATAAAAGCCTAATAATCACGAACTATTATGATAATTTAAAAATATAGAACTCAGGCTGAACATAGTTACAAAGATACCAAGAAAAGAAGAGTGCATGTGCATGATAACCTCTGTCTTGACAACCTATGAATGCCATTATCAATGAAGACTCAAGACTCAACTGGATTGGATTGTGTATCAAAACAGTAGGAATGAATCAAAGTTCAATGAATGAATAACTTGATCGAGAAAATTTATAGGGAAAGGTAACTTGATTATCAATCTACTAAACCTCACTTCCATGATTAAAAAAACACCCCCACCTTCTCAGTGGTCCCATCATGGTCCACCTATTGAAAAACAACCAACAAATATTATTTTTTATATATTTTTGCATGGCCATTGGACAATGATTTACTATGGTTTTCCTACTAAATTCCAAAGGATGATTATTCAAAAATATTGAGAATTAGTTTAGTCTCAAGGCATAGCCAAGAGTCTTACTGGATAATTATAGATTACCTCTCCATTGGATGATTTTACATTTTTCATCTACTTTTTCACGTGAGTTTCAGTTGATGCTAGATCTTTGCCTTCTATTTCTTTAGTGAAGCTAAGAGTTAACTTTGATCTTACATTAATAACTATACTTGCATGAATATCCATGCTTTTATACTTCCCCACTATGGTCAATGTTGATGTATGGCCTTGGCCCATTGATCGTACAATTAAATCACTATTCATATTCAATTTTCTCCAGTTCAGCCTAATAAAATAAGGAAAACAAAAAATGAAGTCGTCGATCTTACTGAAATATTTTGCACCTTGGAGCTGGTCCAGAAGGTCATCAATCCGTGGGATTGGGTACCTATTCCTAATGCTGATCTGCTCAGCCGCCTCCTATAGCCAATACGAGTCTCCACGTCCCCCATCCTTCTCTTACCAACACGACGGCCCCACAGATCTATGAACTTGGTCCGAGCGGACCTTTCTCCGCAAATGTTCTCCCGAATTTGCCTCTTGATTTCATCATTTTCCGGGAAACGTAACGTCGATGGTATCTACCCATTGCAGTGGCGCACTCCGGGGTCGACACGGTGCTTGACCTCGGGCAGTGTGTGAGGGGAACTCTCGTGGGTGAGGTGAAGATGTCCTCGCATTCATATGGCCACGAATCTTATCCATTTGTTATGGTCGTGCAGGGGCCCGGCTCGAGGTTGTGGCCACAAGCTTTCTGTTTGGGCGCATCATTAGAAAATAAATTTCCTGGTTTGGGAAATGAGCTTACTGTATTGTTTTGCAGTAACCAAAGAGATAGTCGTAGGAGGTGGTACCTCTGGTATCCTGTACAACTTATTTCCAAAGTAATAATAACAGCACGAGGTCGAGACTCATACACAGCATGACGCTTCCACAAGTATGGTTGTCCTAATAATACATCAGAAACATCAATAGGAGCAACGTCACATAATACCTCATCCGTGAAGGGCTTGATGCTATAGTGAAGGCGGCACTGCTGGCTGACGCGGAGATCTCGTCCTTGGTGAAGCCACCCGATGGTGTATGGATGTGGGTGAGCTGTGGTCGGCAAGCCCAACCGCTTCACGGCGTCTGCTGAAATGAGGTTCTTTTGGCTCCCATTGTCGACAATGAACTGTACCGGGGAGCCCTTTACCCACATCCGGGAGTGGAAGAGACGTTCCTCCTTGGATCTTCCTGCCTTCCCGGGGATCTTTATAGTGGTGCCATAGTTGGGTTCAGACACAATCTGTTTCCTTTCACCTCTCTTTCAGCCTTGAATTTGAAATGAGCATGCATCTGACTCAGAAGCCCTCATCTCGGCCACTAGCGACTGCTTGGCCCGACACTCACTTGTGTTGTGAGTGGAGCTCTTATGGAACTCACACCACTTTCCCCTGTCCTTCTTTGGCTTTGCGGTGCTGTTCTTTTCTTGTGGCTTCGATGAGTTGTCTTTAGCCGCCATGCCTTGGCTCGGTCCTTTGTTCTGCGGTTTGGAAGCACCTTTCCCTTGCTTTTGATTCGCACATCCAAAGTCTCGCTTCTTCTGCTTGAATTTCTGCTCAATCTTGGCAGCATACCGGTATGCCGTACCAAGCGAGGAGATGTCAAGGAACTCCATTTCCACGTATTCAGGTAAAGATAACTAAAGGATACTTATACTTTAGCACCAAATGTTTCTCTGAATCTTTCATACCCAACTTTGTGCGCAGGGTATGGAACAGATTCGTCAGCTCGTGCACATCTTGATCCCTTTGTTGTCGCAGCGTGGTCCATTGTATGTACTTGTCCTCATAGCTCCCCACAGGATAGTACCGTTCCTTGACGGCGTCTCGGAAAGAATTCCAAGTTGGTACGGCCGAGAACAGAGAGGGTTCTGTCTGGTCCTTGTTCTCACAGTAGGTTTCCCACCAGTCCTTAACATGGGGGGTAGCTTTGAGGAGTGCAAAATAATCTTCTCCCGGTCTGAAAAGTCATGAACAGAGAAATATCCTTCTAATAGATTCAACCATCTATCTACGGCATCTGCGTCTATTTGACCCTCAAATATGGGAATGTCAAAATTTACTTGTACCTTAAAGGGAGTCGCAACTCCAAAGTGGCTACTGGATGCAGATGCGCCGCCGGTGGGCAGCCGTTGAAGGATCCGAGCAAAGCTATCCATCATCGCGTTCCTTTGTTTTTCGAGGGCCTCCTCGAGCAATATTTTGATAGGATCTCCTGCTCCCTCATCTTTCTTTTCGTCCCCCATGGGCGTCCGTCGAGGTTTGCGAGGCTGATCTTGCAAAGGTTCCACCAGATCGAGCCCTAGCTTCTTATACCCCGACCTCGTTGGGGACATGCAAAGAAGGATCGAGAAAAAGCAGACCGCTCTGATACCACTGATCCGGATTTATGCAGGAACGCAACATAATAAACACATAACCATAAATACAGAGATGCAGCGGAAATAACACTTCATTTCATTAATATCAAATAACAGAAAGATGCTTACAGACATAATGGAAATAAAATAGCTAGGGTGCCGGTAGCGAATCTCTGAGAAGAGATGTGGTGGCTACAGACCTCTGAACTGCTTTACAATGAGGCACGAGGGCCTATTTATTATTGAGAAACAATGGAGAACCCTAAACATCCCAAAAACCTAACCCTAGGAGATGAAGCGCCAAAACTATGGGCCCCGTTTGGGTAAATTGGTGTTTCAACTCCCCAGGGACGTAACTTTGGCATACTATCTCCGTTTGACGCACATGATACATCATTAGAAAGCTCTATCCGAGGACTACAACTTTTGTGACGATTTTGATGATCAAAATCGCAACAAATTTCATACCCAAAAAACGTCGTTTAGGGCCTCAAAACGGCTCTGGAAGTTCAGGACCCGAAAAACTACTAAAAATAGTAAGTTATGCCAAAACTGAAAAACTGAAAGAGACAATGGTGGGGGCCCAAGTGGAATAGGCGGGTGGCCACAAATATCCACCTGGATCATGGTTCTTGCCACCCTTAAAGATTTAGCAGTTTATGTGGAGAATGCAAACGAACCTCTAGTTTTCAGTGGTGGTGAAGGAGATTACCCGCTACTCTCAGGTGTAACCTTCCATGAGTTAGGTGGTGACGAGGAAGAAAAAGAGTTATCAAATTATGACAAAGAATAGGAGGATGAAGATGAATACATGGAAGACCAAGATCTGGATTGGATGTCTCAGAGCCCACTTGCTTCCTTGTGTGTTGCATAAAATTCCAAGGCACCCAGAAAATATCTTAACGAAGTATGACCCTGACAGAACGATGAGAGCGAAAGACCAATTGGAAAATATCTACCTACATATTCAAAAACTCGAGGTATGTTATGATGATGTTCGATGGATACTTTTTCCATGTACCTTGGATGGTAGATCAGTTGTGTGGTACCACAATCTTCCCAAAACTCCATCCATAATTGGAGGGGCTTTAAGAAAATGTTTCTTGAAAAAATTTCCAATGATAAGAAACCTGCCATGTTATTGAATTAGGCAGCCTAAAAAGGGAGCCAAAGGAAAATGTTAAGGATTTAAATCAGAGGTTCAATAATATCTTGAACAGATTTATGAAAGACATGAAACCTCATGACTCCATTACGAAAGACTACTTATACACTTCTGCCTTGCCAGCAAGCATTGCGTAGTTCGTGAAGCGTGTTGGAAACCTAATTCTCTATGGGTAGGTGTGGAAGCTGAATGGAAAAAAGGAGTCCAAGTGACCTTGGAATGTGGAATCCAAGGGTCACACTATTGTATTATAAATATACATAATATTAATGGTAATAACAACTCACACCTATTTTCCTACTTGTGTGTGTGTTTACCATGCGTGTGTTTAACATGGTATCAGAGCGCAGGCGAGGCCCTGGCATTTTCAGATTCGGTTAGCTCCATTTTTAGCCATTCTACCTATTTCATTATTGTGACTCTTCCTCTACCTAGTCTATTTTCTTTATGTTTTCCAGGCCTGTCGATAACATCCGCTCATTAGCGTTTGCTCACCTGGAAAACTATTTTGCTACTCCTGCGTGCTGCTCATTAATGTTGTCTACTCCCGTAGGCTCGACCTCCTTTGCAGGCTTGCCTTCTCCCTCACTGCTCCACTCCTCCATGCACATACTTCCCTTAGATTCCATGCTACCTCCACCTCCTGCTATCAGCACGATGTGAAACGAACACGCAAAATTGAATGCGTTATATATGTGTTATTAATGCACCTCTAGGTCATTTAATACACCACTCCATCCTCCCATAGCCCCGGTGGTTTCTCCTTCCAAATATTTTCTCAATTTACAGTGGTGGTATCATGGTCCCCTTGCGGTTTGGCTCCAAGTAATTACCACCGATTGCAAGCTCTCATACCACTATTCGACGCGGATAGAAATCTAGCACGAAAGCCGAAACCCAATGCTTAATACAAGACCACAAGGGGTGAGGTATTTCTTGGCAGTCGCTCCTCGGACAACGCTCTAAGACATTCAACCTCACCTCCCGCTATGCTTCAAGACAGTTAATATTGTGTGTCTTCTGACAGACCTAGAGCTGGAGATCATTAATGTGTTGAAGGTAATACTGGTGCAAACCCTTGCCTTGCTTCACCATTCTGTTAGATTCATTTTGGAGCTGATGTTTCCTAGTGCAATTAAATCGATTCTTGGGTCACTCTAGAGGCTCGTGTTCACCAGTGTATGTGGAGAGGAGGCAGTGTTGTGGGAGTGTGACAAGATTGGGAGGGTAGTCGAGCAGTCACCATCAAAGCTCCAACTTTCTTTGTTGTATTATATGCTTTGAATCATTTTTGGGTTGTATGTTGGCGCATTGCAACTATTGTTTGTTTTTAGCATTGAATATATCATGTTAATGCTATCAGATTTGAAAATGGATGCTATGTTGGCCAAGAATCTGTGGCTCGAACACCCCGCCGTGGTGTAATTCGCAAGAATTTATAACCAGTCAACTTCATACATGATAGTGGAGAAGAGGTTCATCAAGAAATTGCACCTAAATCTGAGATAATTGAAGTTAATTCAGGAAAAAAATGTTTGGACAGCTACAAAAGTTCTAGGATCTAGGCATCTTGCTCTCTTGAGATTAGAAGTAGCTTTTAAAAATACTTCTCAGTTAAATGTCAAAGGCTTAGAGAATGTCAATGTTAATATCATAAGGCCAAAGTGGAATTGATTATTTGTTTCAACAAGCCGTAGACATACAAGAAGTTTCAACTCAACCACCATCTCACACGAGGTTCAACTCCCATAGAGTCAGTCTCTACTCCCAACGCACCGGGACTATATTGCACATTGTAAGCGTAGTCAGCATAGTTGGCCCTCACCTACAGTCGGCCTAATATCTCCAGCTTGGTATTTGAACTTCCATAGCAAAGACAAAAGACGTTTTGATATTCAAACTTCCATAGGGTTGACTAGGCATTGGAATGGTGATTTGATTAGCATTGATTTGTTTTTAATGTGAATTATTTGAGCGATGTAAAGTCGACTTGGTAAGGTTTTAATTTCTTACCTACATTAAATCACATCAATTCCTTTATTGCGTAGAATATTTTATTCATATTTTGGTGGTAGTAGTTACTAAAATATATTGCAGATCAAAAGTTGACCTAGCATCACTAAAATGCAAGTGAAAAAAGGACAGTGATGTCTAAGGTTGAGAGAATTATAAACCTTTGATTGATAGTTTCTGGGCGAATATTTACATGAAGTTATTGGGATCCCCAACTTGGCCAACATAGAAATTACATACCTCGAGATTACTGTGAATCTTTTTCTCGAGGCTATTGCATATTTTTTGTTTATTTCTCCAATCTCCTTCAAGAACTAGGGAATGTGTTGGCTAGCATCTAGATAGGCTTCCATTTCTCTGTTTCAACTCCTTCACCAAAAAAATATGACAAGGATGGATAATATAAACCAAAAATTGTGAATCGATATTGCTAGGTAAGGATGATAAATTTCTCATATATTTGAAATCAACTTTAAAGGGATGCTAATGTAAACAATTTTCTGGTTTAAATACTCAATCAAAGACCTGGTCTTGTGAGACTTATTATTTATCTACTTAAAGAAGCAGTTGAGCAACTAGCTAGAGAATTTGATACAACATTTTTTATTTGGTCTCTTATGATTCTTTCTTGTATCACTTAAAAAGGTGCATTTTCAGTTGAAATGGACACTCTCCTCAATTGTTGAGCGTGATTTGTTAACTAAATGGCTAAAATTACTGAGTTATTAAAGTTTATAGATACTCTCATACTCTCCATTTTTGAGGTTGAAGACACAATCAAAATCAACAAAAGCACTCTTGTTGACATTCAAACTTGTGTGCAAAATGCACAAGAAAACATTGATTTTTTGCAACTAGAATATTAGCTCCAGCAAGAAGAATTAAAACAGAAGAGTTGTCATTTTGAACCTATTTTTTTTCATAATATTGAGATAAACTCACATCAGAAACAAGAAATTGCAGAGGCAGTACCCATTTCAGGAGCAGATGTGCAGAAAGATGCAGGAATGCAGCATGCACCTCCCAAGCCCATCATCAGACCTTGGGAAGAATTTGTTCATAACAAGCACATAATAGGTCTTGGATATGAAAAGGAGTTTTCCTTTCATATTCTGAACTACTCCAAGCCCATCAAATTTTAGAGTGCAGGATTTCTTTATGAAAATTCACATTCAGCTATTCCAGATCCTGCTCCTCTTCCAAAGCGATAACAATGATTGAAAAATGCCAACACTGTGATCGAGTTGGCCATATGAAAGATCACTCTTTTGATCTTCACCCATGCAAGCACTGTGGTCGACACACCCATTCTTCACACGGATGCTTCATAAACAAGCCTTCTGCAAGAACAAAGAATCATCTTAGATGGATTGCTTCTTGGCAATGGGCATCAACAACCAAGAAGATGTTTAAGTCACATGTCAAAACTTGTTCTAGAATATTGAACAATCTTGCAGTTGAGTTTTCTTCATCATCTCACCTTGTACCTGAAAGGGGGTAAAATGGTGGTCATCTACAAGCTTCGAAGCCACATCAAGCGAGCCTGAGCCATAATCTCTCATTCCAGATTTAGAGTTGTATCTAGAGACACAATAGTTCAAGCGACCCTAAGCCACAGCTTGTCATTCTAGATTCAGAGTTATAGCTAGAGACATGGATTCCCATGAGCATTCCTTTGGTTGGTGGAAAGCCTTAAACGATCTATGCGAGTTGATATTCTTCCTCTTCAAATAATTCAGATCACTTCCTCTAGCAGAAGACTTTAGCTTCTTGCCAGCTTTAGTAGAGTTCCGGGAAATTAAGTAAGCATTCCACTGTTGGTGGTCATCCTCAAACCATCACAGGTTGTAGACCTCCCTTCTTCTAGGTTGAAGGTCTCCCTCTTCAAATATGTGGGACACTTCCTCTAGCATAAGCCCTCAGATTCTTGCCATATTTGGAAGAGTTCTGATAACTTCACTAAGCGTTCCAGTGTTGGTGGTCATCCTTAAACCACCTATTTATGCCAACATTTCAGAGATTTGATTCAACCTAAGTGATGCCATGCATACTTTGTAGATTTGTATTACAACTGTCTTCTTGGACACACACATACCCCTTCGGATTAAGGGGGGGAATGTTGGACACCTAATCCTCTATGGGTAGGTGTGGAAGTCGAATGGACAAAAGGAGTCCAAGTGACCTTGGAATGTGGAATCCAAGAGTCACACCATTATATTATAAATATACATCATATTAATGGTAATAGAAAATCATGCCTATTTTACTACTTGTGTGTGTGTTTACCATGCATGTGTTTAACAAAGCGGACCTCGAAGACATCACTTTCAGAACAATTTCAAGAAGCAATCACGATTGAGACAGTCTTGTGCACAATTGGAGTTATCATAGATGATGAACCAACAAAGGACTCAAAGGATACAAGGAAAAGGTCTGAGGCCTTAGTAAACAGGGACACATAAAAGGAATCGTCTGATCTTGAGAACTTGACCCACATGATTAAAAATCTATCAAATGAGTTAGCAGAACTTAAACAAAGGTCAAGTGAGACTATTGTTAGAATCATGCCTCCATGATTCAACTTGTTTAAAAGAACTGCAAACACGAGTAGAAATACTAATCAACCAGAAAAATCTGTGCAGAGTTGAAACATAACATTGATTCTTGATAGTTTGGGCATGATCGAATATTGTTCATATCATCAATATTACTATTCTGAGAAAACATGCCCACAACATAATCACACCATGAGCTCTATTGATACTCACTTATGTGACACGGTACTGGCTGATGAGAAGACGAAGCATGAAGAAGAAAGGGAGCAAGATGTTACACCTGATGAGACTCTAAGTGTTTAGCATACAGTAAACATGTTCAATTGCGTACTTGCAGCCCCAAATAACACAGCTGAGAAACAAGATCTCAGTGACCCCCCGACCTAGCCACAGTCCATTCGATACAATTTAAGGAGCCAAGGGCTAAATAGTACAATGCACTTGACAAAGCATAAATTCAAAGAAGCCTTGTTAAGGAAAATTAGCCTGCCACTCAACTAAGCACAAAACATATGGTTGACCATGTTTGATTTTCATATTGAGAAAATCCTATGATAAAATCCAAGCCAAATATTATAAACCAAGATATATAAACCCCATGATAAATGTTATAAATGCTAAAAAAAACATGGTTGACCATGGTTGATTTGCATATTGGGACAATCTTTGTCAAAGTGCGACGTTGGACCATGGTTAACTATGATTGACCATGGTTGAAAATGATAGACCATGACTAACCATGATTGACATTGGATGTCCATAATTGATTTTCATATTAAGACAATATTTGTCTCGATGTGATATTAAACCATGGTTGACCATGGTCGACCATGGCTGATGATGGTTGACCATCGTTGATTTCCATATTGATACAATAATTTTTGCAACTTGACATTGGACCATGGTTGACGATGGTTTACCATCATTGATTTCCATATTGATACAATAATTTTTGCAATTTGACATTGGACCATGATTATAAGCTCAAGGGATTTATATTAAACCCTATGAATAATATTATACCCTAAGATTATGAAACCTTAGATTATAAACCCAAGGGATTGATATTATAAACCTAAATGAATAATAAACCTAAGGGATTAATATTAAACCAGAGGGATTAATATAGTATAAAACCAAGGTATATAAACCCTCAGATAAATATAATAAACCCTCGAAAAACCACATTAGTAAATATGGTTGATATAAAAAAAGAATATATCAAACACGTACACAACCAAATAAGTAACTATTATTATTAAGTTATTAATTTAAAATTATTAAACTAAAATTCTTAGATTTAAGTAGCTTTCGTTCTTTTGAAATGATTTAAAATTCTATTTAAAAAAATAGAACTCTAACATATTTATTATTAAATGTATTTGAAAAAATTCTAACATAAATTAAAAATCATTTTTTAAATAATTTTCTAAATTACTATGTCATACCTGATGAAATTAATAATTTGTATTAATAATACATTGGTATTAATAAATATACTTTTTAAAAATGAAGATCCCAATTGAAATAATAAATCCACGGTTTATCGAATTTTATGTCATTTGGATTCAACGTTATCTCTCCTACTTATATTTACTTAACGCTAACCTCTTAGTTTCACCTGTTAATCATGTATTTTTATGTTATCTAATGTTTGAATTGAGCTATATAACATCGATGACATAATGAGTAGATTTCCAATGATTATGTAGGAATTCAGTCATTAACGCTCTGTTGTGTTTGGTGCTTATTGCTTGATGGTAATATATCATGGAAAATCCAATATATCATTTATAATGTACTTGCTTTCCTGTTACAAATATAATATGTGTGAGTGGTTAAAATTAATTTGAGACATCAAAGACACAAGCATTTCCATATCAACATATTCAATCTTTTTAGTAGAAGTAGTCTTGAATACCGGTTTCCATATCAACTGTTGAGATAATTCCTCATTTATGATGCATACTACAGATTAGGGATTGGTTTGGTTTGTTGGAGGATGTTGAGAGATTCTCTCAACTGCTCCCTCCAAGAGTGGAATTAGTTGGATCTCAGCAGCACTATAAATATTGTAATGTATTAGTGTGATTTAATATAGAAATAATTATTGTGTGTTATTCCTGTGTTCAATGGCTGATCTCTTCAATTTTAATATGGTATCGGAGCCACTGTGGGCTTGACTCCCTCCGGGGAGAGCCCAGAAAGATGAAAAAGATCTGAGGTTTTATATTTTCTTGTAAATAGCTAAATTCGGTGTATTTTTGTGTATGAGTGTTGTTAATTTGTTTTTGTATTGATCATGTCTCATGACAGTGAGAAACCCAGTATAAAATATTTTAATAGGAAAGGTATGAGCGGTCAACGAAGTACGGGAACGTTTAGTAGGAACGGCATGTCGATGGCCCGAAACTTGGAATTCCCACCACCCGGAAAGACTATGACGGATAGATACTTATTTGTGAAGGGAAACAAGTCCATGGGAGAAAGAGGAGGAGCGAGCGGGGTGAGTCCGGTGGTGAATGTGCATGTCTACAATGTTCATCCGAGAGGCAGTTGGAATAACCCTGGTGGTCTCTTTGGCTTCTTTTCCAAAAGAGAGAAGAAAAGACCGCAAACATCTGCGTATAATAGTCGTCATCACTCTCGTGCCTCTACCAATTGGACAGTACACGTGGCGTTAATGAAACCGTCAGCCATCTCTGCCATGCGGTTTGTTCTTCCTCGAGTTAATTGACCAAGGAAGCATCCTGATTATGTCACAGCTCCCCACGCAGTAATCCAGTTTCACAAGTATTTGAATTTCATGGAAGCTTTCATGTTCCTTCAATCGCTGGCAACCGGAGGATGCGGGATTGAATCAATGATATAAGAAGAGACGATTGCGATGACATTTAGATATTATATTATATGAGTGCTTGGTGCTGCGTACGACCTTCTTATGGTGAAAAAGCGGCTCTTGACTACGGATTTTTTATTCAGAGATATCTCGCCAATCGATTTCTCAATTTAAAGCAAGAAGCCTCGAGCGTTACAACATCAGAGGCGGTGGTGCAATCAGACCCAGAAACTGAATCGAATTGTATTCGAGATGCTATTGCTAATGGCTGTCACCACAAAAAGATTGTAATACAACCCAAATTTTCGTTTCAGGATTTAAACCATCTACCCCGATGCAGAGCATAAAACTGCCCGAGATCAAATAGGTTGAAATCTCCAGCAAGAACAAGGAAACCCTCGAAGCATCAGGCAGTGAATCGACTACTTCAGAGTGGGACGAATCCAGATCGAATGTAGAAGCTGGAAGGAAGATCGTAACTATAGGCATGCGTGGGAGAGGCTGCTGTTTAATATTTGTGCATTTGTTAGATATATATTATGTGACATTTGTTGTGAGATTTGTAGTGCATAACCAACTATGAACAATTTAGCATTATTTAAATTAGTCGTTCTCTACGTTCTACAGGGACGAGAGAAAAATTGGCTAATTTGATTGTGTGAATTTGTTATATGCTGATCTTGTTGTGCTACAGGCCAAGAGCATCAGTTACAGGTTACAGTATGAGATCCATTTGTGTGAAGCAGGTCAAGTTGTTAGATTAGCTCTTGAACACATTCAGTATTCAGACCATTTGCCTAGCCACTAATGGATAGCCGAAAGCGAAATATCCGACAGATGGTGATTGGTCCATATGATGGTTCATCACTTGTCAGCTCTTATCGCGGAAGCCCCAACGAGCCGAGTTGTCAATACTGTTGATCTTGCAAAGTTCATTATTGCTGGTCAGAAACAAATGTATTTTAAATGGGTTGAATGGTAGCTCAAAAATGGTGGAGAAAAGAGCGTTGTCTATGAGATCTCAGAGTGGGTACAAATGTTAATGAAGACCAGGGCAGACAAATGTTTGTATTAATTTAGTGTGTTCTCCATTTCTGTAATGTACGCATTAAGGGGGGGTGTTGAGATAATGCCTCATTTATGATGCATACTACAGATTAGGGATTGGTTTGGTTTGTTGGAGGATGTTGAGAGATTCTCTCAACTACTCCCTCCAAGAGTGGAATTATTTGGATCTCAGCAGCACTATAAATATTGTAATGTATTAGTGTGATTTAATATAGAAATAATTATTGTGTGTTATTCCTGTGTTCAATGGCTGATCTCTTCAATTTTAATATCAACATATTCAATCTTTTTAGTAGAAGTAGCCTTGAATACCGGTTTCTAATTCAATTTCCAAGTATCAATAAAAATTTAATTTGAGTAAATATATTTTCTATAGATGAGGAATTTTATCGAACATTTTTAGATAATATACATGTTGGATGATGGAGTTTGTATATCACTCTCAACACATTTGGGCTTCAAAAATTCATTTTTACTATACCCCTAGATTTCGGGTTTGATTCACTATTAGAGTACTTTCAAGTTGTAGATATGTTATACCTAGTTTGAACACGAGGGGAATATATACATTTTCCAAACTTTCGATGGATGCAAAAATGTGAGAGAAATGCAACCTAGTCACTAGTCGAGTTAAATGATACAAAATATATATTATGATACTAAACTCTCTGTAAATCATGTTTTCTCTGTTGATTCAAATCGGTTCAGCGAAATTCCATCGCGACATTTATATTTAATTGAATTTGATGATTCTCAATAATTTTTTACAAATGACCATCCCTTGCAAAATGCTAGTGAACATTGAGCCATCAACATAATCTTCGTTCAGAAAACTTAATTAAATACATGAAAACTATGGTGCAGTAATTGTGATATCATAGGTCAGATAAATTTGTGAATATAATATACATAATAGCCATTTAAATCCATAAGATTGACGGAAGTCATGAGGTAATGGTAGTGAATCAAAGATGAAAACTTTTGAAATGATATCTTGTGGACTATAATGGATTCACGAGGCCTGCACCCATATATTGACAAGGAAAAATAAATAAACCAATCAGGCAAATTAGAAAAGCGACAATCGTCACAAAGTTTGTGGCATTTAGTATCCACTCTCTATGCATTTAGTATCTAATAACCCATTTATCTATGTATGTACACCATGCTTTATATTTCTGACAATTTTTGTGGCTTATCTTCTCTGTTTTAGTTGGTTTATGTTTGTAGCACACTTAACTCCAACGTCCTTTAAGGCATCTTTGATTTCTGATACATACATCATCTTTAAAGAAAACGTTGTACCCCTTTTGAATGAGTTGCCCAGTGCTCAAGAGGTTACACTTCATACCAGGCACATAGTATACATCTAATATGGATCTTCCTTCTCTTTTATTTGTCAAAACACTTACTCTACCTTTTCCCATGACAGAGACCTTACTGTCTGTCCATAATGTTACTTGAGACTTCACATTTTCATCTAACATGGAAAACATAGAAATGTTTCCAGTCATATGGTTACTACATCTTGAATCTAGAAACCATATATCTTCATTCTTTTCTTTAACCATATTACATGCTAAAAGCAAATTCTCTTGACTGATATTTTCAATTGATATATATGTTATATATAATATATTATAAATATTCTATTTACAATATATATATGATATACATTGTAATAAATAGAAATGTAAGAAATGTGTGTATGCAGAGTGAAAAAGAGCCCGAAGGCTGAAAAAATAGTGTTGTGTGTTTTTCTTAAAGAGACTCTGTATGAAAGAACAGAGAGAGAACATTTTATATGCAAGACTGTGTATTGTTTTTTGTTGCCTAGAGGCAGAATTGTAAGAGACAGAGAGCAGATTTTTGTAGCACTGGGTGTGAAGCAATTAGCAATTTTTGAAAGCTAGAACAACAGTTCTATGGCACTGTAATAGTTTTTTTTATTAAGCTTAATGAAATAGAAGTATTGTGTGCATCTCTGTACATTGAATCTCTGTGTTTGATGTTGAGGAACTTTATTTCCTCTGTTGTTTGGAATCCTTCATAAATTCCAACATGGTATTGGAGTTAGTCCAGGCTCTTTGAAGTTTTTCAAAGAAGCTAAAGGAAGGAGTTGTTGAAGCAGTTCTCCAGTAGTGTGAAGGCTCATCAAAGTCCAGGTATTTCTCAAAACAGAGTTTGAGTTTTGTTTTTAAAGAGTGCAGTCCAGAGAATTCTTTTTGAAGAAAGAGTTTATCTCTCAAGCAAAGATAAAGTTTGTTGAAGAACATAGTCAATTTTTTTAAAACATAGTTCAGTAAGCTAGCCATGGCAGGAGCCAGCACAAACATGAGTATAGGAAATACTCAACTCCTACAGTTCAATGGGAAGAACTATGACTATTGGGCAATCACAATGAGAGCCATGTTTGCCTCTCAAGATTTATGGGAGCTTGTTGAAGATGGTCTAGAAGAATCAAAAGATGAAAATGCATTTAATTCCTTAAAATAGGCAGAGAAGGATTTGCTAAAGAGTAATAGGAAGAAATACTCAAAAGCTCTCTTCTATCTCTATCAAGCAATGCATGAAAGTGTGTTTCCAAGGATTGAAGAAGAAAATAGGTCCAAGGATGCATGGGATAACCTCCAGACAACTTACCAAAGTATGGAGAAGGTAAAGACTGCAAAGCTTCAATTAATGAGAAGGAATTTTGAGGTTATTTGCATGAAAGAGTCTGATACAATAGACTGATTCTTTACTCTACTGATTGGGTTGGTTACCCAAATAAGATCTCATGGAGAGGTAGTAGAAGAAAGAAGAATAGTGGAAAAAGTGTTGAGAAGCTTACCTTCAAGGTTTGATGTGATAGTCACAACCATTGAAGAGACAAAATATCTCTCAAAGTTTACAGTTGATGAGCTTCATGCATCATTGATGACACATGAACAAAGATTGGGTAGAACTGAAAACTCATCTTTGGAGCATGCCTTCAAGACCCAAATGTTCTTTGGAAGAGGAAGAGGTTAAGGCAGAGGAAAAGGAAGAGGCAGAAGCCAAAATAGAGGAGGAAGAAACATCCCTTCAAATACTCATGGAAGGAGCAGCAACCAAAATAACAACCAAGGCCAAGGAAGCAGCCAGCAAGGTGGACAAAATCAAGCACATGGACAAAGGTATGATAAATCCCAAGGCCAATTTCATTACTGTAAGAAGTATTACCATTATGCTAATTAATGTTGGAAAAAACATAGTGACATGGGTAATAGACCCAGTGCTAATTTTACTAAAGAAATATCAGTCAAGAGAATTTGTTTTTAGCATGTAATATGGTTGAAGAAAAGAATGAAGATATATGGTTTCTAGATTCAGGATGTAGAACCCATATGACTGGAAACATTTCTATGTTTTCCATGTTAGATGAAAATGTGAAGTCTCAAGTAACATTAGGGACAGACAATAAGGTCTATGTCATAGGAAAAGGCAGAATAAGTGTTTTGACAAATAAAGGAGAATGAAAATCCATATCAAATGTATACTATGTGCCTGGTATGAAGTGTAACCTCTTGAGAATTGGATAGTTCATTCAAAAGGGGTACAATGTTTTCTTTGAAGATGATGTATGCACAATCATAGATAAACCGCCAAGAAAGCAATGCATTACACAAGTGAAGATGACAAGGAACAGAATGTTCTCTCTCAAAATGAGAGTAGATTTGAAGAAAGGAACTAAAATGGCAGCAGTGACACAAGAGACATTCCAAAGAGAAGCAAAAGATGAAAATTGGTTATGGCACTTGAGATTTGGACATCACAACTTTGGAGGTTTGAATTTTTTGCATAGGAAAGGAGTGGTAAAGGGATTACCATTGATTGAAAAACCGGACAACCTTTGTGAAGGTTGCATCTTGAGAAAACAACAAAGAGAAAACTTTCCATCAGGAAAGAGCATAAAGGCAAAGGCACTCTTAGAAATTTTCCATTCATATTTGTGTGGACCAATGAAAACATCATTATTAGCAGGAAGCCACTATATTCTGAACTTCATTGATGATTTCACGAGAAAAACATAGGTTTACTTTTTGAAATTTAAAAGTGAAGTGTTTGAGAAATTCTGCGACTTTAAGGCTCTTGTTGAGAATCAAAGTGGGCAGCATATTAAGGTCTTAAGAAAAGACAGAGAAGGAGATTATATCTCAAAATAATTTCTTCATTTTTGTAGAGAAAATCGCATACACAAGAAATTTACAGCAAGGTATACATCGTAGAAAAATGTAGTTGCTGAAAGGAAAAATAGAACCATCATGGACTTGGTAAGAAGTATGTTGAAGGCAAAACATTTGCTAAATGAATATTGGGCTGACGCTGTACATTGTGCAGTATACATCTTGAATAGATGTCCAACCAAAGCTATAATGAACAGAGTTCCGGAAGAAGCATGGAGTGGCATAAAACAATTTGTCACCCATATGACAATTTTTGGTTGTGTGGCTTATGCACACATTCTAGATCAATTGAGAAATAATTTTGACAATAAGGGGGATAAGTGCATCTTTATTAGATAAAGTGAAGAATCCAAGGCATACAGGTTGTATAACCCATCCACCAATAATTTTGTTATAAGCAGAGATGTACATTTCATTGAGGAAGAATTTTGGGACAGAAGCATTGAGAAAACAATGAATGTGAAAAGTTGTTTGTCTCATGATGATAATGAGGAGTAGATGGTTGAAATACATCCCTCACTAGCAACATCATCTCCACAAACACAAGGACAGCAAGGGACACCACAAGCAGTTATGAGAACACCCTTGAGAAGTGATGTCAGTGCTTCTCCAACCACACCACAAGGAGCAGATTTGAGTGCTTCTACAAGCACAAGTACACCAAGTGAAAAAGGAACCAGATTCAGAAGTCTGAATGATATTTATGAGCAAGAGGCTGCAAATGAAGGTATGAACTCTTTATTTTCATTGTCTTGTCATGTAGATGATCCTATTCATTTTGAGGAAGCTGTAAAAGGTAAGAAATGGATAGATGCTATGGATGAAGAAATGAATGCAATAGAGAAAAATAAGACATGGGAATTAGTTGATCTCCCAAAAGGCAAAGAAGTAATTGGAGTGAAATGGGTCTACAACACCAAAAGCAATGCTGAAGGTAAGATTGAAAGGCACAAGGCCAAACTTGTTGTCAAAGGCTACAAGCAGCAACAGGGAAAAGATTATGAAAAACATTTGCACCGGTTGCAAGAATGGAAATAGTAAGAGCAGTGTTGTCCATAGCAACACAACAGAAGTGGAAGGTTTACCAAATGGATGTGAAATCATCATTCTTAAATGGGGTATTGATGGAAGAGGTTTATGTTGAATAACCTCTGGGCTATGAGAAATCAGGCCAAGAGCACAAATTTTGCATATTGAAGAAAGCTCTTTGTGGGCTGAAACAAGCACCAAGAGCATGGTACAGTAGGATAGATGCCTATCTACTGGAAAATGGGTTTGAGAAATGTGAAGGAGAACCCACATTATACATCAAGGAGAAAGATGGTAAGATTTCGATTGTTGTTTTATATGTTGATGATATGATCTTTAGAGGTAATGATGCTTACCTCATTAGGAATTTTAAATTAGTCATGAAGGATGAATTTCAGATGACTGATATAGGATTGCTGAAATACTTCTTAGGAATAGAAGTAGAGCGAAATGAAAATAAGATTTTTATCTCTCAAGCCAAATATGTAGATGAAGTTTTTGAAATATTTAATATGCAATATTGCAAGGCAACAATTACTCCTAAAGTGATGGGATTGAAGTTAAGCAAAGAATACAACAACAAGGATTTTGATCCAAGTTTGTACAAGAGCATAGTTGGCAGCCTCATGTATTTGAATGCAACTAGGCCAGATATTATGCATGTTGTGAGTTTAATTTCCATATTTATGGAAAGGCCAAAGGAGGCACATTGGCAAGCAGCAAAAATAATTATGAGGTATGTGAAAGGAACAAAAAGGTATGGAATTTTATATACTACTTTAGAAAATTTTGAATTGATTGGATATAATGACAGTGATTGGGTTGGAAGTATAGATGACAGGAAAATCACCTCTGGATATGTTTTTCATATGGGTTCAGCAGCCATTTCATGGGCTTCTAAGAAATAGCCAATTGTGGCTTTATCTACAGTAGAGTCAAACTATGTGGCAGCTACATCAGCAGCATGTCAAGCAGTTTGGATGAGAAGAACGTTGAGGAGTTTGTGTCGTGAATAGTTAAAAGACACAACAATTTATTGTGATAATAGTTCAACTATAGCTTTGTCAAAGAATTCAATGTTTCATAAGAGAACGAAACACATTGATTCCAAGTATCACTACATCAGGGAGCTAGTAAACAATGGTGAAATTGTTTTGAAGCATTACAGAATAGAGGAGTAGTTTGTAGAAATTTAAACAAAACCATTGGGGCAAAAGAGTTTTAATTTTATCATAAAGTGTTTGGGTATGCATGAGAATACAACAGTTGAATTTAAGGGAGAGTGTTGAATTTTAAATTCAACTGCAAACAACGCAGATTGAGAAGAAGGATTAAATGACGCTGCAGCAAGAGTTAATTTTTTTTGTGTTCTGTGCCCTCAATCTCCGAGACTTTAAATCTTTTCAATTTTCAAGTTTTTTTTCATGGTCGTAGGTTTGTTCCTACAAAATAATTTGACCACACAACCCATTTATTAAAATTCTTCATGCTGCCATCAAAGCTCTCCATTCCTGCATTTAAACACAGTAGCAACCAAAAATTAAACTGCAACCACCACTTGTTTTTTAAGTTTGAATTGGTTCCACGTCAATAGTTTGGGAGCCCACCTAATCCACATCACTAACCGCAAGCCAATCACAAGGAGTTTGCATAGATGGGAAGCTTATGTGGACAGCCGCCATTCAGACCCGATAAGAAATTATCAAATGCAGTTGAAGCTTGTTTGAAATCCACTGGGCTCCACCTCCAGCCAATGAGGGAGCGATCGCATAGGTTGAATGCCCAGTTAGCATGGGAAAATTTGGAATGCGAAAATTTTATTTAAAATAGTTTAATTTCCTATTTTTTAAGTCCGCGATAAAGGTTTATAAACCTTAGGTTATCATTACATATATTTTGGTTGTGCACGACATTGTATAAGGTTTTAAAAAAAAAACTTGGCTCATATGTTTAAAATGTTTTATATACATGCCATGATAGCTTTAAGTTTTTTTTTTTTTTTAATTAGATTGATATATATATATATGTTATATATAATATATTGTAAACATTCTATTTACAATATATATATAATATACATTGTAATAAATAGAAATGTAAGCATTGTGTGTATGCAAAATGAAAAAGAGCCTGAAGGTTGAAAAAATAGTGTTGTGTGTTTCTTTTTTAAAGAGACTATGTATGAAAGAACAGAGAGAGAGAATTTTATATGCAAGACTGTGTATTGTTTTTTGTTGCGTGAAGGAAGAATTGTAAGAGACAAAGAACAGATTTTTGCAGCACTGTGTGTGAAGCAGTTAGCAATTTTTGAAAGCTAGAACAGAAGTTTTATGGCACTGTAATAGTTTTTTTTAAGCTTAATGAAATAAAAGTATTGTGTGCATCTCTGTCCATTGAATATTTTTGTTTGAAGTTGAGGAATTTTATTTCCTCTGTTGTTTGGAATCATTCATAAATTCCAATATTTTTCACATGGAAATTTCTCTGCAATATCCACCAGAAATTCTTTTAACTTGTTAACAACATTGACATTGATGTTTGGGCACGACAATAGCTCTTTTACTATTCGCAGCAGATAAAACTATTTAGTGTCTTACTATCTAGACCTACGTACCTACACTGCTCAACTTTCTCATATCATCTCTAAATTTTGGAAGGTGGAGCACTAAAAGAAAAGGAGCACAATAATTTCAACAATGGGAATGGAAACTATTCCAACGAAACCTTATACTCATCATGCAAAAGTTTACATGCTCACAAATATATATCAATTTATTTAAGAATTTTAATAATCAATTACCATCAGCATTATTAACGCCTCACAACTGAGTCTTTGGAGCCAGTTCCAGTTATGTCTGTCGGCGACCTAAGTGATGCATCATTACAGGAACTACAAATACGAGGTCCCAACATCCCATCGATCTACTACTTTGGAATAATATAGTATGAATGGTTTAACAACATGAAAGGTTTCCAACATAAAAATATGTGAATGCAAGCGGCATAACAGGTGAATGGAAGTGGCGTAACATGTGTCTAATAGAAGGGGAAGTGGAGAATGAAGTGATAGCTCCAATTAGTGCAACAAGTAGCGAAGAGAATGGAAGCATCATTTTTAAAAGTGGAAATGACAATAATGTTTAATTTTTTTTACAACGCTTCAATGCTTAAACCTCTATCTCATCGTTCTTGTTGATGAAGGACGTACTAGACGAAGTATATTCTCTCCAGACTCAATCGCGCCCATCCATATATTTAAAAATTAAAAGTCAACATGGATTAATCTATCAAAGTTTGAAATAGGACACCTTCGGTGAATGAATGTCCTTTGTAATGGATTAATGTATGGAGTAACATGGGAATGTACATAATTATATATAAATTAAAGCATTTATTGCTACATAAATATGCTAAGGAACAATAAAATATATCTATTATAGAAAAAATGTTCAACGTATACAACCTCACCAAGAATATTCTTCTAAAGGAATCATGTGTCTGAACCTGATCTAAATGGAATGTATTAGTTTTGTTGTGCTAAGTATCCAAACAGTAATTAAATTGTGTGCATAAGGTTCACTAAAGTTTGCAGGTGAAACAATTAGTTTTAAATTAGTTAAACAGATTTTATGTGAGGTTAAAGCATATAAATTATGTTATATAACATTGTTCAACTGTAAATTATAGAGAATAAATCATCAGATATGGCAATACTCAGCAAAC
Organism: Pinus albicaulis; assembly: GCA_034641835.2. NCBI lineage: Eukaryota > Viridiplantae > Streptophyta > Pinopsida > Pinales > Pinaceae > Pinus > Pinus albicaulis. The sequence continues at coordinate 131,391,135 of CM076584.1, read as the reverse complement.
TGATGAAGTATTTCACCCCTTCTGGGCTACATCTGCTGGTCCAACTCCCAATGGCATGTCCCTCATATATTATTTCTCAAAAATGGTAAGTAAATGTGATAAAAAGCATCAAATTTCTGTGCTCTCTGTAAAAATAGCTTCATAATTCTTGAATTAGTCAGGAATGACTATTCATTTTCAAAAAACATAGAATAGGTGCTCAATACACTAAAAACACCCTAGTGGACCTAGTGGATCCTTGACCTCTCCTGAAGAAAAACATACATGAAATGACCTCTGATGGCTCTAAAACCTATTCCAATGAGTTCATCCTATCGAAATTAGCCAAAAATGACTATTCATTCTTTCAAAATGGTCGAAATCCCCAAGTGTTATGATCCAAACAGTAATTTTCCCAATCACTCCTAAGAAAACTCCTCCAAAACTAGAGGAACTCCAGTTACCGCTGACAAATTTGGCACTAGCCGCCGAATTCGAGAGTTCACCAACGGAACCACTGAGTAAACTGTCGGTTATATTTAATGTAAAACCCCATCATGTGACCGTTACCAAATTAACCATCGGTTTCAAACTCCGTCGTTTGAGTCAAAACTGAGAGTTAAGGTTCTAAACCCATTAACTGTTGCCTTAACATTGAAACCCTTCGCATGTGAACATGATTATTCATGTTGATGGTTTCTTCTTTTATATCACGATTACCATGTGGGTGTGGTTCCAAGTGGATAGACGTATGGTAGAGGGGCTGGCCCTTAGGGGCTGGCCTCCCAAGCCCTCATTGTATTTTTTTGTTAAAATTTATATAGAACTGCCAACCTATAGGGTAAGAAACATCCCACAAGCGGAATGGTAAGACATATTTCACGCATAGTGGAGGTTGCGAGTTCGACCCTCATCAACTCTACAAAATTTTGATCTAACCTTGTGAGTACACATGACGGCATGCAGGCTTGTCGCATGTCACTCAACCATTCATTTAATATAAACTCATCCAACGATCCAGAAACCTTCGTACCCTCAACATCCAATGGTCCACAGAGTGCCATGTGGCACCACCACACTGGTCTAAAGAAATGGAATATTCCCAGAATATTCTTACTGTATCTGCAAGCTGACTGGGCATCTAGTCACCCAATTTTTGATGTTTGGGAAAATGAACAGAATGCAATATCTTTCTCATATGACATCGATTTTCGAATTTTTCACAGTGTCGAAATCGCAACGATGAGACATTTTCTGTCACTCTGGTTTGGAACTGTTTCGAGCACTTTCATTTTTGAGCATGTGACTTGATCTCCTGATCATACCTCCCCATTAGGAAGATTGTGAACCCTAAAAGCCTTAAATTACCTATTCAGTAGATGAGGTAATAGCTCCCTCAACTTTTCCACTTCCATCCATCTTGCCTTACTTGGTTTGCTGCCCTTGAGCCCAATCCAAAGATAATCGACACTTCCTCTTTTAGAAGTGTTATGTAGGTAAATCCTCTTTGCAGATAGAGACGATCCCTCTAGCCCTAGGGTGGGTCTAGTAACAAGGAATCATGCTAAAGTGTAGGTTCCTATATATTTGAATGAAAGAGGATGTGATAAGATAGCCTACCTGTGGTCCAATGCTGTTGTTGGCAATCATAGTGGTGATGAGAACTTCTCGCTCCCGATTTGGCAAGTCACAATCCCTTCGATTTTCGCGCTTGGACACCTGCATACCACATACTAACTTCATCCAAAATCTACTAGTATTTCAGAGAAGACTAAGCATATTGCATTCGATAAAGACGAAATACAAGATGGGAATGAGACAATAGTCACTTATATTATTAAGTAGAAGGAAGAGATACAACCGTGTTCTGACGTCGCGATCTCCTCCAGCGGGGTTCGGGAGAAGCACGTCTCAAAGCTCTTCGGGAAATTTGGACGGGATAAAATCCCTCTCGATGGATTTCCTCCTTGTACTACCTTCTCAATAACTCAGTTATTCAGCGATATCTCAGTTCTGCTAGTTCAGCGCTTCAGCTATATAATTCACTTTGTTCAGCTAGCTTTCATAAAGAGAGAAGGATTTTTTATATAGAGGCAAAGGAGGAGGTTGAGATCCATACAAAGGTGGAAGGGAGTCATATCCTTTAGGAGTGTTCCAAGGGAGGTGGAAACTACTAACTAAAGGAGGGAGCCCATGGTTGTTTCAGTTCAACCACTGCCAATGACTCATCCCCGAGGTGGTTGGAATGGAACCTTCGGCTCTATTTTAGAAAAACATATCATAAATAGCTTGGCACGGGTGTCTAACTGGCACAGAGCCCCAAGTGGCGTGGGCTTAGTGTTAAATTTCCAGGTCAGCGTGAGGAGGTAAAGGGCTACTCGCGCCAAGGAAAAAATAGGGATTTTTATAGCTCTTCTTAAGGAAATGTCAACAAGAAGAATATTTCCTTCATCAAAAGGGATGCAAGGATGTTATTTGCAAAGCATGACACTACGTATTGGTCACAAAACAACCCTCCAATGTGTGAGTTGGGGATTACAGGGATAGTGACAAAATTTTATGTGACAGATGCCCCCTAAAGTATGAGGTCTGAGGGAGAGGGAGGGGCGAAATGATTTATGAGAACGCGTTCAAAATAAACACTGCTGTTGGAAAACCTGTAATATTAAATACAACTGATATCTCTGATACATGAACATGTGGCATGGGCACAGCCATCTATAATAGAGTATATAAAAACTGAGATCTTGGTATGGACGCAGCCATCTAGCAGTAAAGATCAAAAAATAGACTCAGGTATGGTCACAACCATCTAATCAAAGAGTCATGCAATAAGTCATGATAATCCAAAAAGTACCCTAAACCTGTATTTTATTAGACAAAATCTAGGGTCTTGCGCTTCATCTCGACCTAAACAAGTACAATTTCTAGCATGTGAATGTATGAGTTGAAGTTGAACATGCAAGAAAATTGTCTGATTATCAACCAATGATGAAAGCTATTAACAGACGCGAGAGGAACCACCATTAATGACAACGGCTCTCAAGGTACTAAAGGTAAAATCCACGGAATGTGAATAGTGATTTGGCGTCGAACACCCGCGGAGTCAGTCGATCGAAGGCCAATGACATGGACCTTGCATCGAATGCGAAGAACCTACCATTAAGGCATGCAGGCTCGAAGGTACCGAAAGGGAGTCTCTAGATTAGATTCCTGAATAATGAGCTGAAGTCGACAGGAATTGACCTATTCGAAGGAGGGCCATAATGTTTCCCACATCATCGACACGAGACAGAGGAACATGATGGTTGTAAATTAGGACCAACAGAGAATCAGAGGGAGGTTGAAAAAAAAACTGCATAGACGAATTTCTCTTGAACATATCAGCAACACAACACTGGATTTGGCAATATTTGACATCAAAGGATCTGAGTTCATGATGACGTGGTATAGAGCGAGTGAGAGGTCAAAAACGATTACCGAAACCCATGGAGGAAAACATGACAAAATGAAATGTCCCCAACCCGACATAAATGCAGACAAGTGCCATGTTCGAGAGCGACATACTGCCAATACAACTAAAATCTGGTTCCATTTTCCATAATCATTTCTGGCGAGTACCCCAATTATTTTTGAAAAAAATCTTGAAGGGGATAGCATATGCTTGCACTATAAGTTTTTCCTTCGGAAAAATCCATCCTAGTACATTTTACGAGCCCTAGGAAGGAAGAACTCAAATACATCATGGTGACGAGGTCCGATGTCATCAGGATTTAACGAGTCTAACAAAGGGAGAACTCGACATGTTTTCATGTTTAGAAAGTTTGAAAATAAGGCAGAAAAGAAAACTCCAGCAGTCCATTTTCGTAGGTAGTCTCACAGATCTGAAAAGGTAGAAAACTGTGTCTGAGATAACCTCTTAGTCACGATAGGCTAAGGTATTCCTTTTTCATAAATAATCCATCCCAGCCCAAAAAAGGGTTAAACGTATACTGGGTAGATATCGTTTCGCAACCATTTAACGAGCTCAAAACGACAGGAGTCTCGGCAATCTTTTCAATTTTAGAGAGTCAGAAAAGAGTTGAAAGTTGACTCCTCCTAGAGGAACGAGTGGTATTAAGGGTAGCTACTGGTTCCGGTAATGGTGGAACTGATCAAAACAATTAAAGGTCAAGAGGTTGGCTAACAAGACCAGTCATTGCAGTAGTTCCTCAGGAATGGGTAAAACAACCAAGTGAAGGTGTATGATCATCCAAGAAAACGGTGACGATGGAATGAAAAAACCAAGGCTCATATGGAAAAATAGGCTGATAAAATGGCAATCACGAGAGGTAAAATGGGAATGGTTTCATTTTTACACAAGCTTGAAATCATTATACTCTGCTTGAAGTTGGTTTCATTTTTACACAAGCTTGAAACAAAGATAAACTATGCTTGAAATCGGTTTCATTTTTACACAAGCTTGAAACAGAAACAAACTATGCTTGAAAAAATATTTGCATGCCCCCAGCATGGTGACTCAATTCGAGGTACATGCCCCCCAAGCTTCAATCCATATGAAAGGAAAATGGAGTGAAGGTTCAAATATGAGATCAAGTGAAAGACTCGACTAGGATTTTATGATATCTTATCAAAGACTCGAATTGAATGGGAACGTGTTTCATTGTTTTAACGAGGTTGACACATTAAAATAACTATCCTCGTGACCTAATTCATTTTTTAACAAGGTTTACATAGAAGATGAACCATCCTCATGACACCTTGTTTCATTTTTTGAGCTTGACACAAGAAAACGAACTCTGCTTCGATGATCTTGTTTCATTTATTTAAGGAGCTTGACATAAGAAAACCAACTCTACTCCGACGATCTTGTTTCATTTTTTAAGGAGCTTGACACAAGAAAATGAACTCTACTTCGATGACAACTCATCATGTCAAATAAGAATTCGTGGATTCCAAGAGGTTCACATCTGATGGGAGAACAACATCTTGGAAATCAGGACCCAATGCCCCCAACACACGATGCACAATGGCACTATCACTGAATGAGTGCACGGGACAGGTAGCCACATAATTAACCTGTGGTGGGGAATATAAAACCGACAGATAAATACCTGGAAGGGATGATGGTGGACCAGATGTTACATCAGGACCAAAGAATGAAAGTTGATCAATGGTCACAATTCGACCTTTGTGTGGGAAACAGCTCACACGAAAGAGGGAAGAGACAAGTGCACCCATGACATAAGTATAGTCGCACCCCAAGAGTAAATTGAAATCCAAGGGGCCTAGAACAACCATCACGTCTATATAGATGATTTTCCCTCCCAAAGTAACAAGCAACTTTGGAAGGATCCCTAACGGTTGACTGGTTCTTCTATTACAAACCAAAAGATTCTGCGTAACAGGAACAAGCGGTGGAGAACCAAAAGATTTCCAAGTAGTGGAAGACAGAATACTAACAGACGTGCCTTCATCTATATTAGTACTGGGTACGACCACATCAAATATCTGTACCTTGATCTCAAAAGTCACATAAGAAGGAAGGCGGTATCCTACAAATCAACTCCAATCGAAGGAAGCGACCAAACTACTTGGAGGAGGTACCATCAAACTAAGATGGTTTTCCCTTGGTGTTACCAGAGCAAGAGGAGCATCCTCCTAAACCTCCATCACCAGAGCAGGAGGAGAAACTTCTTGAACTATAGGGACGGGATGATCTTTCTCCAAGTCTGAGGAATCTGAAGAAACAAGAGGAACGTGAGGGGGATGAGATCCACTCTTGACGGAAAAGACCTGATGAACCATAGGTGGGATCAATTCGATTGATTCCACATCCAATGGTTGGTCGGGAACGGATTCCTGAATTTGAATTTCCAGGGGAGCAGGATCAACCAAGGATGACTCTTAACCGACCATGGAATCAACTAGAAGAGGACTCATAGAAATTTTCTGGTAACCAGCCAGACCGCAGGGTGCAGAAATAGTAGACGTGTTCAACACTCTCTTGGATTCATCCTTGTACGGACAAAGGTGAATGGGATGATGCCCTTCACACAACTTATAGGGATTGGTAATCTTACCCTGTTTCTGATGAGTCTTATCAGCACTAGTCGAAGATGTGCTACCAATATGACTTCCGGAAGCCAAAGGCAACAGCAGACGACCATCATACCATACTTCAAGTACCTTGGGAATGCCAGGGCAGTCTCGAAGAAGGTGGTCTCCTTTGCACAACATGCAAGGGAATTTGAATTTCTGTGGAAGGTTGGATGGTTTATCGGTGGACGGTTTCTTAGGAGCAATAGCTGCAGTGTTAGCCTCTCTCTTATCTGACTTCTTCTTTTTCGTCTTCTTCTTCTTCTTCTTCTTAGCCACCTGGTTACTAGAATACAGACTTTCACCAGGCGAATTATAAGAGGAGGAAGAATAAATAGGTGAAGAAGGGTAGAGTTCCACTTTAGAATCAACACGATGATGTTCAGGGGGAGGAGATGGTTGTATAGTGGACGGAACACTCGATACCACAGAGGTCGAGAATAACCAAACAAGAAAACCAATAGTTAACCCAGGAAGGGACAATGTTGCCATATAAGGAGCACCAACATTCCCAAAAGCAGGAAAAGGACTAGGATTCCCTTCGGAGGGGATGCCTTGGTTGGTAAACTCCTGAAATGTTGGCATTGGAAACAACCATAAAACAAAACACTAAGGAAGATAACTTTAACCAGGAATATTTCGTGGGCAGTTAATATTTTAAGACATTGAAACAAAACTTGGATGTTTCATATTTTAAGATTCGAGAAACAGGCAAAAGGTGACTCTATCACTTTCAGGTTGAAACGAGCATGAAAGGACAAGTGATCGATGATCTCTTCTCTTTTTAAAGAGTCACAAAAAGATCGAAATGACTATTCTGGTAATCTAAGAAAGAGGGTGTACCAAGTTTCCGTGAAATTCCATATACACCTTGGTGATCAAATGAAAGAGAAATGACCAAGGACTTTCCGTACGTGCAGGTAGTCTCCCTGAATGTTGTGTTTGGTGTATCATGATTACAGGGCAGCAAACTCAGCTTCCTATGTATAGAGGATTGCAACCTATAGGGGTCTCCCTTTATATACTTGACAGTATGGGGAGCACAAGTTTGCACTAGCGCTGTTTGGAGCCAGATGGAAAATGACAGCTACTAGGTTCTAAGACATCGGAACATGTCTCTAACTTAGACCACTAGAATATTTCGTTAGGTTTCAATGTTGCCTTAGGTTAATTGAATTATATTTTAACGTTGATCTTGGATTAAGTTTCAATTTCCAGGCTTTAATGTATGTCAGATCTGAAATCTTCCTAAATGCAAAACCATCTGCAGAAGGATACCATTTTTGCTCAATGAAATCTAGCTACGAGAAGGAAAGAAAAATTTCAAGCAATAGTGAATAATGAAATCATGCGAAAACATCCGCTAATGTATCTAATGCAATCTACAAAAAACAAAACTCTTTCCTAGCCTATGCAATGCTAGTGATGCAAGAGAATGTTTCATTTTCAAAGCAAAAGAATGCAATATTTTAGTTTTTTCAATGCAATAGAGAAAACAATGCACTAAATGACATTAAAAACAAAACTAAACACTAGCGTGAGAGAGTGAATGTAAAAGTTGAAACGGAATGAGTCCTCCAACATAAAACAAACACAAAAATACCCAAACCAATGCTACAATATTTTTAAATCAAAGAGAAATCTCCAAAATGACCCATGCAAGAAATGTAATCGGTGCTTAGAGTAAGAGGAAGAAAAATCAAACAAGAAAGGCAATGATCATTCAACCAATGAACATACTCAATAGGATCAAAGAGACCAAGAGAAATTAAACAGGGAACAAATCCGACAGCAATCAAGAAACTCGATCTCAAACAGAAGGCTCAGTGCACCAAGGCACTCAGAAACCCTAAGAACTCAAGTCAGACTGATAAGAAATGGACAAAAAACTGAGGAAAACAAGCCTCCAGCAATCAAAGATAGTCCAAAACACTTCAATTACTCTCAAGAATAACCCAGAAACAAGTACAATCAACCAAAAACTCATGAAAAGCTCACACCCAAAAACTCACAGGGGTCGGCGTGATTGTGAGGCGGTATTCAGCGCCAAACAAGGGATGGCATGAGTGCTACAAAACATGCGCCAATCGACACGACTGTTCAGGGGAAAACCGTGCCAAGCCAGTTAACCAATGAAAATGGAATAACTCAATAGAGCAAAGGTCAATCTTGACACTCTAGGGCTAAACAAGGGTTTGAAGCACAGTTGAACAACCAGAAAGGTAAAAAATAAGACAAAAAACCCAAAAAACGACCCAACAAGTTCAAAGACAAACTCACAGTACTCCCCAGCAGAGTCGCCAACTTGTTATGTAGGTAAATCATCTCTGCGGACAGAGACGATCCCTCTAGCCCTAGGGTGGGTCTAGTAACAAGGAATCATGCTAAGGTGTAGGTTTCTAGATATTTTAATGAAAGAAGATGTGATACGATAGCCTACATGTGGTCTAATGCTGTTGTCGGCAATCGTAGTGGTGATGGGAGCTTCTCGCTCCCGATTCAGAAAGTCACAATCCCTTCGCTTGTCACACTTGGACACCTGCACAGAGATCAAAAAACAATAACTGCATACTACATACTAACTTCATCCAAAATATACTAGTCATTCAGAGAAGACTAAGAATATTGCATTCGATAAAGAAGAAATACAATATGGGAACTAGACAATAATCACTTATATTATTATGTAGAAGGAAGAGATACAACCATGCTCTGACATCGCGGTCTCCTCTAGCAGGGTTCTAGGGAAGTACATCTCAATGCTCTTCGAGGAATTTCGACGGGATAAAAGCCCTCTCGATGGATTTCCTCCTTGGACTACCTTCTCAATAACTCAGTTATTCAGCTATAACTCAATTCTCCTAGTTCAGCGCTTCAATTTCATAATTCTCTTTGTTCAGCTAGCTTTCATAAAGAGAGAAGGCTTGTTTATATAGAGGCAAAGGAGGAGGTTGGGATCCCTACAAAGGTGGAAGAGAGGCCTATCCTTTAGGAGTGTTCCAAGGGAGGTGGAAACTACTAACTAAAGGAGGGAACCCGTGGTTGTTTCAGTTCAAACACTACCAATGACTCATCCCTGAGGTGGTTGGAATGGAACCTCCACCTATATTTTTTAAAAACATTTCATAAATATCTTAGCATGGGTATCTAACTGGCATACAGCGCTAAGTGGCAGGGGCTTAGTGCTAAATTTCTAGGTCGGCACGAGGAGGTAAAGGGCTACTCACTCCAAGGCAAAAATAGGGATTTTTATAGCTCTTCTTAAGGAAATGTCAACAAGAATAATGTTTCCTTCATCAAAAGGGATGCAAGGATGTTATTTGCAAATCATCACACTACATATTGGTCATAGAAACGACCCTCCAATGTGCGAGTTGGGGATTGCAGGGACAATGACAAAATGTGCGTAACAAGAAGTTTGTGTCCTCCTGTCAAGGATTGCATCCTCCTTGAGCTCGTCTAGAAATTCTTGTGAGAAATCTACTATTGATGGCAGATGAATGTCACTCCCTTGATCATAAATCAATGGAGGCTCATACAAATGTAGATTCTCCACAATGACAATCGAATAAATTTGCATATATGAAGGAAATTCAATTTGAAATGCATTATTACCAAATTTTTTAATAATTTTGAATGGACCATAACGAATAGGCTTCAACATTTTACCTTCTGGTTACATCCTTTCTTTGCTTATGTGCAACCATACTTCATCTCCTCCTTGAAACTTGTGATCAACTCTATGTTTGTCATGCCTCTCCTTGTATTTTCTTTGAATTTTTTCAAGTTTTTATTGAACTTGTTGATGAAGTTGAATTCGCTCAATGAACATGCAAGCTTTTTCAATGTCACTATGCCCATCAATGGCAACATCCTTCTCAAGAATGAAATCTAGAGGTGACTTTGTCAAATACCCAAATCAGGCTTCAAAAGGTGAAGTATTTGTAGAAGAGTGCTTGGCCCAGTTGTAAGCGTGTTGAATGTAATGCATATGCTCATCCCACAACTTAGGATGTTTTCTGCAATAACCTCTCAAAATATGCACAAGGGTTATGTTCACTACCTCGGTTTTGCCATCTCTTTGTGGATGAAAAGAAATACTCTTTTTCAACTTGGTTTCCATCATCTTCCATAAATTGGACCAAAAATTCCCAACAAATCTGGAATCCCTGTCACTAACAATAGAAGTAGGAAACCATAATGAACCCATACATGTTGAAAATATAATTCAACAGTAATAGAATTCTTACATGGTATAAGAATACACATATTGTTGAATCTATCAACTACTACATAAACATAATCATGCTTCTTTCTAGACATAGGTAGACCTCCAACAAAGTCCATAGAAATACTTTCCGATGGCCTTGATGGTACCGGTAATGGTGTGTACAACCCAAGCTTCTTATTTCTAGGCTTGCTTGTAGCACACAATGAACAACCTCTAATGAAACATGAAACACTATCTACCATGCGAGGCCAATAACAATACTTTTGTAAATGTGCCACCGTTTTTCTTACCCCGAAATGACCAACAATAAGAGAAGAATGAGCTTCTCTCATGACACTTAGTCTCTCTCCTTGTGGTATACACAACTTGCCCAAATGAAACAAAAAAATTTTATGCATGTGATAATCATTCTCTTCAACCTGATTCCCTTCACTCAAGTTAGCATATGCATCCTTAAAATCAACATCAGATGCATACGGTTATATGTAACTCTCATGTATTATAGAATCATTCTTAAGCAAAGTAGAAGCACTAATAATAAGCCTTGAAATAATATCAACAAATTTATTGAAAATACCTTTCTTGTACCTTATTAACAAGTGAATTTTTTGTAAGAAACCCATCCATCTGAAATGACGTGATGACTGCAATTTACTTTGCGACTACAAGTATTGTAATGGCTGGTGATCTATATGTAAAACTGTCTCTTTACCCATCAAATAGTGTTTCCACTTTTTGACACTTTGAACCAACACATACAACTCCTTATAATATGTAGGATAATTAACTATAACACCATTAAAAGTCTCAGAATGAAAAGTGATAGGGTTAAAATGCTGCAAGAGAACTGCACCCATGGCATAATCACTAGCATCGGTCTGTATCTCGAATGGCTGTCTCAAGTCAGGTAAAGCAAGGACTGGAGCTGAACTGATCTTCTCTTTCAAAGATTCAAAATATTTATGTTGTTTGCCTCCCCATTGGAAAGCACGTTTCACACTTTTCATTGCATGCATAGGAGCTGCTATGGTAGAAAAGTTATCAATAAACTTTCTCCAATATTGAGTTGCACCGAAAAAGCTTCTTACATCTGTAATGGATTTGGGAGTAGGCCAATTCACAATGGCTTCTACCTTAGAAGGATCAATTCTAAATGCACCTCCTCCTACAATATGTTCCAAATAAACCAAATAAGTCTTTCCAAATTCACACTTAGACATCTTAAGAAATAATTTCTCTTTCCTCAAAACATCAAGTACTTTATTAACATGCATGACGTGATATTCTCTAGTCTTGCTGAAAATAAAGATGTCATCTAAGTAGACTATAAAAAAATTATCAAGGAATGGACACAAAAAAACATCCATAACATGCATGAAAGTTGCAGGTGCATTACACAACCAAAAGGCATAACTAGCCACTCAAAGAGTGCTTGTTTGGTTTTGAATGCAGTCTTCCAAATATCACTTTTTGCAATTCTAACTTGATGGTATCCACTACGTAAGTCTAACTTACTGAAAAATTTAGCATATTTCAATTGATCTAACAAATCATCTATACTTGGGAGTGGGTAGCAATTTTTTACCGTAATCTTGTTCAAAGCTCTGAAGTCCACACACATACGCCAAGTTCCATCTTTCTTCAGAATCAACACTATCGGTGACCCACATGGCTAAGTACTTGGTATTATGAGTCCCTTGTCCAGCAAGTCTTTAATTTGCCTCTTTATTTCATCATTCTCCATGATAGACATGTGGTACATGCCTATGTTTGGAAGAGGACAATCTTGCTGCAACTGAATCTCATGTTGAATCTCAATTTTAGGAGGAAATCCTATTGGCTCCTGAAACATCTCATGATGTGCATCAACTACATGATATAAATCTGATTTTAACTTGGGATCACAATCTTCAAATGACTCATGATTCAAATCAGCTTTCGGCTTAATCATAAGAAGTACGAAACTCTTACTAGAATTCACTAGCATTTTTACTTGTCTATCATTTACCATAGCAATGTTTGTCTTCTTGCGATGTGATCTAACAATAAACTCCTTTCCATCTTTGAATAGATGATACTTTTTCTCATGGCGATAGAAGATAGATTTCCTGTCATATAAATAAGGACTTCCCAAAACAATTCCTGTAATTTCAAGCAGAACAATATCTAATTCAACCATGTCAATAAAATGTGCAGTAATTGCAAAGCGCAATATACACTTCTTTGAAACCTATAATTTTGCATCCTTACAAATCCAACCAAGTGGATATGGTTTTGGATGTGGAATGGTCTCAAGATCTAGTTTCTTGACTAAGTCTTCAGAGATAAGGTTCGCTTGTGACCCATTATGGGACTTTTGTGGTCTAAAATGGGCCTCCTAAGGAAATTATAAATAATAGTGGAAAGAATAAAATAAAATTTGATTACATCATCATATTTTAGAGGGAAAAAAGAAAAAAAAAATAAACTCGTATTTTCAACTTATCTCCCTATGGGTTTACTCAAATTTTGAGTGGAAACACTTGTTGGATGCAAAATTTGATTCATCATCCAAGGAGTACCCATGTTGCATAATTTTGATGGACCAGGCTACACAAAAAATGAGAAATACATGAAAAATGTGATTGTAATCATGTTTTTCATGTATTTCTCATTTTTCGTGGGCAGAGTCCAACGAAAGTATGCAACATGGGTACTCCTTGGATGAGGAATTGAATTTTTCATCCAAGAAGTACTCCCGCTCGAAATTTGAGTAAGACCTTAAAGAGATAAGTTGAAAATATGAGTTGAAAAGGTAGTTTTATTATTTTATTATTTTTTATTGTTTTTACTTCTTTTACTCCAAAAATGGTGAATCCTCCCGCATGGTTGACATCATCATCTTGAATCCTATTGGTTCTTATAAAGTTTATTTTGGTTGTACATTTTTCTTAGGAGGCCCATTTTAGACCTCAAAATTCCCCTAATGCATTGTAAAACAATGTGTCAATCTTGGTATGTTTTGAAATAACCCTCACATGAAACAACTCAATTCTTTCTTCTTCATTTGGAGATTGTACATGACAGTTTGAAGTGCTGGTACTTGGTTTAGTTTTAGTTTATTTTCCCTTCATATTATTCAAACCATGGCTGTAATTTTGGTTTCATCACCTGAATCATCACCTAAGTCTTGTTGTGTAGTAGCTGCAGTTTTCTGCTTCCCTTTGTTTTTGTTAAATTTGGTTCTTTTTTTAGGATGTAACTTTCAACAATTTTTCTCTTCGTGGCCTTCTCTTGAACAATTTTTACAAACCAATTTTTCTCCCTCTTTTTTGACAGATGCATTTTTCCTTCCTTTTCCTTTAGAGGTTTTGTCTTTGTTCTTCCCCTTGAAATTCTTGTTCCTACCCTTTTCAAAATTGTTTTTCCCTCTAGCCTCTAAACGTGTGGCTTGAACACAAACCTCATCTAGACTGGGAGGATTGAACATAAGGATAGTGTGTTTTAGATAACTATGTAAGCCTCCTATGTACTTCAGCATATTTTCTTGACTCTGCAAATATACACCTAATAAGAGAGCTCTTCTCCTAAATTCTTGGGTGTAGTCTTGTACATTTTGCCCTTAAATTTATCTGAAATTTTGCCAATTCATGATAGATTTATGTAAGTGAGCTAATGGATAAAACTGTTGTTTTATTGCAGTAATGAAATCATCCCATGATAAAATAATCTTACCATGTTTTTTGATCTCCTCCTTTTTCTTGGCTTCCCACAAAAAAAGTGTTGCACCTTCCATTCTCAAAGAAGCTAGCTGAATTTTAGTGTTGTCATCATGAATGTTCTGGATTCTCAAATAAACCTCCTGTTAGTCATCAGTGATTTTAACTATCTGTAGATGAATAAATTCTGGTTATATATTTCTAAAAACAAAATTCCATGAACATTGTGAGTTTTAGAAATCTCACTGCCTTCATTGTCCTTAGATAAAAATTTTCACTATCCTACCCTTTTTGCCATTTCATGATCACCTTGTAACTCCTGCAGACTCCAAATGGCTTGTGCCTCTCATTTCCATCCTTTTTCCTACCCATAATATCATTACTCTTCTTTTCCCTTGCCTATGACTCCATTTTCTATCTAGGGTTCTCCTATAAGCCTAACTCATTCCCATGATTCCCCAAAACTCCTCAAGCATTGATGGTCTCAAAACTATCTGTGTAGGCTCTTTAGATAAATCAAGTACAATGTATTTTGGATCTTCATTACACCACTTGGTTAATAAATTTTTTTTCACTTAAAGATTCCAAGCCAATTTTCAGTCAAAGAGAGATCAAAGAACGCCCCACTAGGTCAATTGGGGTTTCATGTGTTCTAACGTCATCATTTCCAAAGAAGACTACCATTCAGTTTCAAAGTCTACATATGAGGTAATGGACAAGCTTGAAACTTTAGAAAAAGTGTTAAAAGGTCATATCAGCAAGCATAAAGCCATACCAACTCATAAACATCATGCCTCCATCATTTTCCAAGAATTCATTCCAAGAGTCAAGTCATTTGCCACACCTAGGGCCAGTTTTGCTTCAAACTAGGTTTTTGACAAAACAGAGTCGAATTTCACAAAAATGAGAGAGGTTTTTGTACATCATAGGTCCAAGAAGAAACAAATCCTTCATTTTTTACACAGGTATCATGGTTTGGGAGAAATGTCGAAAATACAGGTGTCACGAGATAATTTCTACACTTCTGGAGTGACCTTGGGAAAATCAGGTTTTCTCATAGCCAGAGTGTCCAAATGACTTGCTTGATGGGTCAAAAGATAACTAGAATGGAATGAATTTCCAATGAGCTATCATGAGCTCAATTTGGAATTGGGGAAGGCCTCCAAAATTTACCTGCAACAACACTCTCCATTTCTACACCATCATTCAGCACGTTTTGACCAGTCTTGGGAGAATCCACTTTTGATAGGTCAAATCAACTCTAATAAAATAAAGAAGGGTATATTTGGAAATCAGACAGGATAATATTCTAATGAGCTATCACGGTCCCAATTCTGACATCGGGAAGGCCTCCAAATTCCCTCTGCAAATTGGCACTGCGCTTAGGGTAGAAGTAACCAAACAGGACCTGAACGCGTTAAGGCGCTGCGCTTAGGGCAGAAGTGACCCGACAGGAGCTGAACACATTTACAAATTGTGCTTAGGGTAGAATTGACCCAGCAATGTGTTCAGGCAATGTGCTTAGGGCAGAAGTGACCCGACAATGCGTGCAGGCGTTGCGCCTAGGCTAGAAACCCTCCTCCACTTGCCAAAATGTCAAAAAGCCAAAAAGACACCTCCAAGTTGCATCCAAAGACCTGCAAGGACACCAAAAGTTGGCAAGTGGATAATTTTCCTCCTCCTCAAGTGAAATTCATGATTGTTATGATTGAAGAAATTTACTATATCCTAGTGGCTAGAAACCCTAAGCCCTCATGACAAACATTCTCTTTGACCTTCAAGCAAGGAACTATCAGTCAAAAGGTGTCATTTAGGGTAATTACAATGAGTTCAAGTTAACCCTCCATCAAAGCCCAAAGGGGAATAGCCACAAACCCACACCTCCATCTCCTCCTACTGATAATGCCTCCTCATCTACACACATATCCTCCCCTCAAGAAAACCTCCCTTCCTCATATTCTCCCAATGCATCAAATGAAGTGTAGGTTTTAACCCTGTATAGAAATTATCTGCAAACGAATCTTAAAAACAGAAAATAAACAACGGCGAGAGCATAAAACATAAAACATATATACACAGATATTTTCCCATCGATCCAAAATCGGGATGACCAACTTGATTTTTCTTTATATTCCTTTTAGTGTTAGAACACATATATATACATGTCGAAGCATACATAATCCCCAATCCATTAACCCTGGATTAGAACATAACCATAGTTCCCTTGACCAGATCTACAAAATACTAGGGTCATCATGCCCAAAAACCATGTGCAAACCCATGCAAAAAACCATGGGCGGGTCCACCCACTGAAAAATAGGGTCCAAATTCTTTTTCCCGGGGTGCTGCCCCTGACCCCGAATAGGGGGGGCTGCTGCCCCCCCCCTGCTATGCCCAACACAACGTAGAGGGGGGGCTATTGCCCCCCCTATGACCCCCTCACGCGTGACTAGTCATGGAAAGAATATAACGCATACCCAACATTCTCCCACTTATTGTTTTCTTTCCACAGGGGTCCATATGAGAGCTTAGTCATTAGCCCAACTCTGCAACACCCATTGTTTCTCTACACCAAGAGAACTTCTGAGAGCTCACAGACTTTGTCAATACATCTGCAACATTTTTCAAAGGTGCCACCTTTACCAGCAACACCCTTTTAGCCTCAACCATATCTCTCACAAAATGATATTGAACATCAATGTGCTTTGTCTTTGAATGATAAGCAAGGTTCTTAGCCAATAAAATTTCACTTTGGCTATCACATTCTATCCTTATAGCTTGCTGCATCAACCCCATACTTGAACATAATCTCTGTAACCAAATTGTGTCCTTTCTTGCATGAGTGGCTGCCATGTATTCTGCCTATGTAGTTGAAAGAGCCACTATAGACTTTCTTTTACTCATCCAACTAACTCCACCTCCAAATAGGCTAAACACATATCCACTTGTAGATCTTATTTGGTCCATATCTCCATCCCATTCGGCATAAAAAAAACCATGAATTTCCAATAATCTTTCCAATCGTGGTCTTCCCTGGTAGCACAAGCCATAATCACTAGTGCCATGAAAATATCTGAAAACCCGCTTCAATGTTGTTCAATGCTCCTTCCCTAGGTTTGAAATAAACCTGCTCAATACTCCCACTGCATGTGCAATGTATGGTCTAGTACAGACTATTACATACATCAGGCTACCCACTGCACTTGCATATGGAACACCGGACATATCCTCCTCTTCTTCTTGTGTCTTGGGACACTGTTCAGCAGACAACTTTACACATACAGGAATCGAAACATTCACCAGTTTACTATCATGCATATTGAACCTCTGCAATATAGTCTCGACATAATTCCTCTGGTTTAACCAGAGCTTCCTCTTTGCCCGATCTCTCTTAATTTCCATGCCCAAAATATAGTTTGCAGCACCAAGATCCTTCATGTCGAATTTGGAGAACAGTTGGGTCTTCAAATCTCGGATAATTTCTTTGTCATTTCCAATCAACAGCATATCATCCACATACAAGACCAAATAAATAACGTGGTCACCAATTAATTTAAAATAAACACAGTGATCCTCCTTGCTTTTCGTGAAGCCAAGTCCCCATATATAGGTATCAAATTTCTGATACCACATCCTTGGTGATTTTTTTAACCCATATAGAGACTTCTTTAACCTGCATACCAGTTCTTTCTTACCCTTCACCATAAAGCCTTCAGGTTGTTTCATGTATATCTCCTCTTCCAGATCCCCATGAATAAATGTTACCTTCACATCCATTTGTTCCACCTCAAAATCAAATGAAACATTAACAGATAAAAGTAATCTAATAGAACTAATTTTGGAAATAGGAGAAAAAATATCACCAAAATCAATTTCCGGCACCTGGGAATAGCCATTTGCTACCAACCGAGCTTTGTATTTCTCCACCTTTCCTTCTACATTCATCTTCTTCTTAAACACCTATTTTCTCCCGATGGTCTTCCTTCCAGCTGTTGGGCCGTGAATACAACCACTTTGTAACACTTATTTCATCCATTTTTACTCTTCTCTATTATATCATTTGTTATAATTTATCATTTAAATCCATTTTATAAATGATTTATGCTCTTCTGGATGAATATTATTTATCTTCCTTTATTTATAATAAATTGATGATTATGAATTATTTTATCAATGATAGTTTTAATAAGTTGGTTATAACATTATTCACCATTTTTAGCCTCCAAGGTAATTTCCAGATTGAAGATTTGATCATTAAAAGTGCCAACTCAGAAATGCGCTGGAATAAGGAGCGACAGTTTTTCGGTTGAGATTCTGAGCAAATGAAGACGAATCTGGAAAATCCGGAACATGGGTTTTGTTCGAAACGGACCCAATTAACTTTAAGAAAGAACGGTTTGCCCAAATTCGGCTTGTACTGAGATAAAAGCAGGGTTCTTTGAGCACGATTTTCTCAGATTTGTTGTTGCGGCCGTCCCCCAAATCTCATCTGCAAAGCCAAATTCGTCTTGTTCTTGTTGAAAGCTGGATGGAAATATATCTTCTTGTTTATCAATTGGTTGGAAACAATCCAATTCTGTAGTAGAATCATGTTGTAATAATCTCTATTGTAACCACTCTCTGCTCTCTTTGTATTTAAATCAGAACAGAGATCAGAGAGGGAGGATGACTTCAGAGATGGATTCGAATGATGGAATTGAGGATGAATTAGAGATTCAGAATTGAGGATGGCAGAGAGAATGGATAATGGCTGAGAGATGTAGCGATTTCTTGTTGTAATCCACTATAAATCTGCTTTGATATTTTAATATAAATCTGGTTGTCATTCATTCTTTTCATTCTGAAGTAGCCCAGCAGCATCCGCTGGCGGCTAAGGGCCCAGCCTCTGGTGGATTGTGCTGCTACTATATATTATCTCTTTGGTTTATGCGTGGTTTTTCTTATCAGCTTTATTTGGTAATCTGGTATGTTCTATTATTTTACATCACAGCTCTGTCACGTAATCTCATTATCTGAGACAGAAATATCATATCGATTTTGCAACGCATTGCTGTTTCCTTAAAGTGCTGATATAAATGGTTTTTACAGGATACTGTTGCTATTCAATTATGGAATGTCTGTGTTGTAACATTTGACCATTGGTATTATTGAATTCATCTTAGAAATTATATTTCCTTGCGATTGTTGAATTTATGAACGTTGCTGCTCCATTCTAAAAGACAGTCGTATTATTTATAACTAAGACTGACAAGTGGATTACCAAGATCAGATTACTATTAATGTGTGCCTGTGTTAAGTTATTATGCATTTGTATTTGGCTTTCCAGCGTTGTTTCATATCCTATCATTAATCAATGCTGTTCTATTTCTGCGTGTTGTTCGATTCATCTTTAAAGATAGGGGATTGCTATCCGATTTCTGTAGGACATAATTATTGCATTTATTCTTGTAGACTAAAGGGTTTTTTCTTATTAAATTCAGCTGCTATTATAATTTCCTAGTCACTGTTCCATTCCTTATCTGCTGTTCCATTTCCTGTTATTCGCATTATCTTTGCTTTGGTGTGCAGAACGATCTGAAACTATAGTGGGAATTGGCATTTGCTGTCTAGTCCCCAGATTAATGATCTGTTCCTTGATTACGTTTGGTTACATCAGTTTCCAAAGGGATGAGTTATTGTTACTGGACCCTTGACTGATACATTGCTTATTTTTCCGAATGAATGATTTAGGCTTCAAGGTATTTTGTTGTTGATTTCCGAATGAATGAATGATTGTCTTGTTCTGGTTTGATTTCAATTGCATCAATATCCAGAGGAATGAGTTATTGCTACTGTATCCTCGATTGATGGTTGTTTGAGCGAATGATTTAGTTTAGAACATTTCAGTTTCTTGCTATTCCAATTAGATTTTGTTTCTAGCTTTCATTTACTTTTGCATTTTAAGCACTATACTGCAAAACATTACTCTTGAGTAAATAGCCGCCTCAGACTGAGTACACTCTTGAAATAAAAAGTCGTCCCTGGGTTGATAATTAATGTGAAGGTAATTAGGAGTTAAAAAGACACCTTTTTATCGCTCCACATTTTGGCGCCGTTGCCAGGGAGAGTGTAGCCATTTCTAAAGAGTAGTGTGAATCTGATGAGTGCCTGCTAGGGAAGAGTTGGATCTTAAAAACGGAAGGTAAGAACCTACGTGCGGAGCATGTAAAAGCCCTGCTCCACTGTCCGCTTTCCTAACAGATTTGTTGTTGCTTTATTGTGTAGAAATAGATGTTTGAATTTTTGTGTGAATGACTAGGGAAAAATAGAAATTTTGAAAAAAGAATCACATGATTTCACTCAAGTGGTGATGTAAGCACCACCCATTTCACTAACTAATTGACAGGAACATTGGAAGAAGGAGCTTTGAAGGAACACATGAAGGACATCTTCTGTTATGGTAAGAAACTGTTCAACATTTTTACTTTTGAATTTCCTGCTCAACTAATTCCACACCCTCACCGCAATAAACCAGTACAACATACTTACAGTGTTGAACTGCCAAATTTACCCACCCTTCCCACCCATTCTATCTCACATGCGCCATTAGAGAAAACTTACAATGAGATTCAGAATGTTTCAAATTCAAAAATTGTAGAAGTTATGGAAGAAAATGAGCTTACTTCTAGTTTGGATCAACAAACCATTTTAAAAGCTCAAGAACCTCATGATATGATGGGAAATCAAGAAAATAAAGGATATATTGAAGATTGGTTTCACTCCATCACTTGTTTGCAACATTGCTCCACACTTCAACAATTTTTGACTCCATCTTTTCAAGGGAAGTTGGCTTCTTATACCCTAATTTTTATCAACATGTATTTTTCAAATTTGGGTATGTGCATACTAGAGGCCTTATTTCTAAAATGGTTCCACTGGAAATACTCTTATACATAAACATATTCGATTCTCAAAGAAGAGTAGGATAGTGGAGAAAATAAAATAAAATAAAATAAGGACATAAATAAATGCATTTTGTTTTTTTTGTAAAAATAGTTGTTTTTTTGTTGCAACATGCTATGCAAATCAACATTGGTGATAATTTTTTAATTCATTTGTGTTTGTAGATGAATTATAATGGAAATAATAGTTCTACAAACACTCATATTCACTTTTATCACCAATTTGAAAAAATGCTTCAATATCATATTTTTTTGGCTTCTGGGCTTGATGGAATTTCTGCAAAAACAGTCGGGACAGTCATGTTTTGAGAGACCAAAAGGGAATATTTTTAAAATATGTTTCTACCCTAGGTAGCCCTTGATGTCTACTTTCTAACCCAATTTTAATCACTCAATTTGGATTTAAAACGAAAAATTTAGAACCAAAACATTGACCGGATGTCTAGTGGGCAGCTCAGGAACAGAGTTGGGACAGTCAATTTTTGGAGGCCTAAATGAATGAATTTTTAAAACATGTTTCTATGGTAGATTACCCTATGAAACTAGTTTACAATTCAATTGGAATCACTCCTTTTCGATATCGTATGGGGAATTTATGATCAAAATACTGACTGTCTATCGTAAATCAGCACCCTTAAAACTATGTCTTTCCGGCTGTTCCTTACAGTATTTGACCTATCAATTCTTCTTTTCTTCAAAACCTGTTTCTATTGGAGATAAATAAATAAATCTACTTTCATTTCCAATTTGAATCATTCGAATCCGACATCAAACGAAAAATTTATGCTTGAAATATCAACGGTTGGTCTAAGCTGGGTAATCGGAAATGACTCTATTATGCAGGCTGTTCCAACTAAAATTGACATATCACATCATTGAAATTTTAAAACCTGTTTCTATTGCAAATAAACCTTTGAATTAGCTCTCATCTGGCTTTGGAATCACTCAATTTGGACGAAAAACAAAGAAGTTGTGATTAAAACACTGCTGGTTAGTATGGTGGACCACTGCTCTCCCGCAGGTGACAAATAAATTTTACTTTGTTATTTTCTCTGTGGATTTGTTATATAGAGTAACTACTTGTTAATTTTTTTTTTTTCATAATTCTTGGATTAAGGGAGCCCGTACACCTCTCTTTCTCCATGATTTAATGTTTTATTGCAGGTAGATACTCGTTTTTTGCAGGTCCTAGGAGAAAAAGAAGGTCAATTTATGGACGAGTGATTTTGAAAGAAATTTTAAATGAAACAAAGGAATTTCATCCAACTCATTACCCAACGGATTCATAATAGAAGAAATGAAGAATTGATTTCCATTTGAAGATTCATGTCATGTCTTTGCTGCCAAAACATTTTTCGAATAGATCATTTTTTTTTACATAATATCATAGTTGTTGTAACTTAATTTATTTATTTACATACTGTCTTTTGTTGTTTCTTTTCTGATTTCTCTTATATTTTGTGTTTCAGGTATTGCTTCATTCAAACTATAACCCATCCTCAGCATCAATGCAGTGAACAACTAATTCATTCCTTGCATGCTTACATTTTATGCTTGTGCATTTTGTTGTTCCTTTTCTGAAGGGACAGCATTTGTGTGCATTTTTGTCGTTCCTGCTGTTCCTTTTTCAAAGGGACATTTTCGTTTTGCTATTCATTTTCCAAAGGAATAGCACTTTTTAGGTCAGCCGTTCATTTTGTTGTTCCTTTTTCACGGTTCATTTTGCTGTTCCTTTCCGAATGGAACAGCACTTCTACATTTTCACCTTTTGTTGTTCCTTTTCGAAATGGAACAGTTGTTGTTCCTCTTCGAATGGAACAGTACTTCTGCACTTTCACGTTTTGCTATTCCCTTTCGAAATGGAACAACACTTCTGCACTTTTCATTTTTTCTGTTCATTTTTCAAATGAACGGCACTTTTCATTTTTGCTGTCCATTTTCCAAAGAAACGGCATTTGCGTTTTTACATTTTTTTATTTTTGCTTTTTGGTGTACATTTCCTTTGCTGTTCCCTACACGGAACACCACTTTTTGAGTGTTTTTGCTGTTCCTTCAAAAGAGCAACCTTTTGGGAGTATTTTTTAGAGCAACATTTTCTTCCTCTTGTGGGACTATTCCTAGTTCATCTCAACCACATTTCACTGATTTCCCTTTATGGCATGAAGTACACTATTTTTATAAGGACAAGAATTATGGATTCTATTGAAGCGAGTTAATATCATTCACATTATGATCTTTAACAGGACAGCTCCTTGATGATAGATTATTTTCAAAAGGGACACAATTATTTATATACTACTTTACTGCATTGTTTTCTGTTGAACATGATATTGATTGATCATCCTAATACCATGCTGGTTCCACCCTTCTGGATTATAATCTTCTCTGTCTGTAATAAATGAGATTATGGGTATATTTTTCTATTGACATGTTCAACTTCTTCCACCATCCCTGCTCTTAAGGAGCACTGAGCCTCCCTCTTTTTATCATAAAAGTGTGTAATAATAACAAAATTTTGTTCGCAGATGGAGGATAGGGGGTCTCATTACGAGCCAGCCTACCATGTTCATAAGGCTGTAACAAAGTGACATTCCCATTATGGCCACCACACCAGGGTTATGATCCATTGGATAGCCCAATTATCCTTGGAACATGAGGTCTCATCACGAGCCGGCCTGATCACTTTTGCTACATCCCAGTGAATGGCAGTGTGGTTATCTGGTTACCACGCCAGCACATTGATCTCTTCTGTAGAACAACAATGTAACTCTCTAGTTATAAATTGAGGATTCTCGCTCATATGGGTTAAAAAGCAACCCTGCCGAGGCTATGGACGCCTGCTGGCAGCAGCGGCTCTGCTTATGGTATTGAAGTTATATCTTATCGTCAATTATTACTATAATACCCTTTTCTTATTTTTTTCTTTTTATCAGAGAAGTTATTTCCTTAATTTGTTTTTTTTCCCTGTTTTGAACCTTTATGCATGAGAAATTGTTTTCAGATCAATCACATCATTTTCAGCTAGCATACTATCAGTAAAGCATCTTTTTGGCATATTGTTGTTCTTTTTCTCTTTTTCATCACCTATCATCAATTCAAAGCGTCCTATCTCTTATTCATAACTATCTTTACACACTCTGCTCTCATTATAACCATAACTCCCGCTATCCTATCATTGATATGTGTACTATGCTTCATTCACTGCTATATTGTTCATTCCCTTGCCTTGCCATCAGCACAACACCTCTCATATGCTTTATGGTCATGGAATTCCTTTTCCAATTGGAGGGGGGAATGTATGCATTATGGGATAGCATACGATAGGATTACTACACTCTGCCGTAACTTCTTGATTTGACAAAAGTTTTTCTGACTGAAAGTTTTTCATGCATCTTATCTATTTCTATTCAAAACTAACACTATGGATTCAAGAACATTGTATGCCAAATAGTGCTTTGTTTGCAGGAAAACAACAAGTATGGGCAGAATTCTATTCATAGCATGACCACACTATTGCACTTAACAGAAGAGGCTCGCACACGTGAACAATTCTTCAGACATGATGTGCTTACCTGGATTCCACCTTTTGCATCACTTTCAGCACCAACTCTGCCTACATCAGCTTCAACAACTGCCAATCCATATATGTCATTCCACATTTTTGGAGGTAAAACTTGAGGTAAAATCGCATAATTTTCTGATTTATTACGAATTTAGGAGAATTTCATAAAAATCCATTTCGAGCATCATTTATCATCCTTCAGTCCACATCTATACCACTCCCTATTTTTCAGCGGCATATCATTTTCGAGTATGGGGGAGTGTTCCTTTCATTCATTTCTTTCTTATGACCATGTCATCCATATTCTTTATCATCCATTGTTATTCTTATTCACTCTCACCACCTCCCTTATTCCATGTTGTTTTACACCAAGCATAGAATTCAACAGCTGGTAGTAACCTCCTCTATTTGTTTTCTAGCATCGCATGAGGACATGCTAATTTTTCAGAGAGGGGGAGGAATTGCTACGCATGATGGATGTTTTCTATTTTCTTTCTCATTTAAGGCATACAATTTCAGTGTAGAAATTGATTTCCATAATATTTTTAAAACTATGAACTCAATTCTTGTGATTTCCGGAGGTATCATTAAAATACACAAACCCAAATCATTTCAAGTTAAATTGGTTCATAAAATTTCGGAAATCATGCACTCTCACCTACAACCATTTTGTTTATATCTCATGATCCATGTATCAAAACGATCTGATTTTTGGATCATAGCGGCATTCATATATTACAAATCTACTTGCAACATTTCAACAAAATATGGTTTGTAGTTTTTGGGAAAATGGTTAATGAAGGTTGTTGTTATTTATATCATATTTTGCTGCAACTTAATTGTTATGCCTTCATCAAGATTGTTAAAATTGAATATTCATTAATTGAGGAAGAATTCATTTGTTTTATCCATTTTATGAGCTGAGAGAAACAAATTTTATTGCTTGGTTAACACATGGGTTTTGTCTTTGAGTTGCATGAGGACATGCAACATATTCAGTTTTTGTTGCATGAGGACATGCAATATATTCGGTGTGAGGGTGTGTTGGGCCGTGAATAAAACCACTTTGTAACACTTATTTCATCCATTTTTACTCTTCTCTATTATATCATTTGTTATAATTTATCATTTAAATCCATTTTATAAATGATTTATGCTCTTATGGATGAATATTATTTATCTTCCTTTATTTCTAATAAATTGATGATTATGAATTTATTTTATCAATGATAGTTTTGTTGGGTTGGTTACAACAGAGAGTTCACTATTTTTAGCTTCCAAGGTTCCAAGGCAATTTCCGATCAAGATTCGACTACCAAAAGTGCCAACCTTAAACGTTACCGGAACAAGGAGTGACAAATAAAAGGAGACTCGACAAATGAAGACGAATCGAAAAACCAACATGGGTTTTGTTCGAGACATGACTCCAATTAACTTCTTGAAAGAAATTGCTTTTCGTTCAAATCTTAGCTTTGTACCGTAGAGAAACGTAGGGGTTCTTGAGCACGATTTTCTCGTATTTGTTGTTATGGCCGTCCCCCAAATCCCACAGCAAAGCCAAATTCGTTCGTCAGTTCGTCCGATGGAACATATCTTCTCGTTTACCACCGAAGCGAAACAACCCCAATCGTAAAAGAAATCATGTTGTAATTATCTATGTTGTAACTGCTCTCTGATCTTTCTCTATTTAAATGAAAACAAAGATCAGAGAGAGGAGGACTTCAGAGATGGATTCGAATGAAGGATTGAGAGGATGAATTAGAGATTTAGAATTGAGGATGGCAGAGAGAATGATACGACGAGGATGTAGCGATTTTCGTTGTAAAAAGCCATAACTCGTTTGATATTTTAACATAAATCGTTATTATTCTTTTCATTCTGAAGTAGCCCAGCAGCATCCGCTGGCGGCTAAGGGCCCGGCCTCTGGTGGAGTACGCTGCTGCTACTGTATATTATATTCTTTTGTTTTATGCGTGGTTTGCTTATCAGTTTTATTTGGTAATCTAGTATGTTCTCTTATTTTACATCACAGCTCTGTCACATAATCTCATTTTCTGAGACAGAAATATCATATCGATTTTGCAACGCATTGTTGTTTCTTTAAGTGCTGATATAAATGGTTTTTATAGGATACTGTTGCTATTCAATTATGGAATGTCTGTGTTGTAACATTTGACCATTGGTATTATTGAATTCATCTTAGAAATTATATTTCCTTGCGATTATTGAATTTATGAACGTTGCTGCTCCATTCTAAAAGACAGTCGTATTATTTATAACTAAGACTGACAAGTGGATTACCAAGATCAGATTGCTATTGAGGTGTGCCGTGTGTTAAGTTATTATGCATTTGTATTTGACTTTCCATCGTTGTTTCATATTCATTATTAGTTAATGTTGTTCTGTTTCTGCGTGTTGTTCGATTCATCTTTAAAGATAGGGGATTGCTATCCAATTTATGTAGGACATAATTATTGCATTTATTCTTGTAGACTAAAGGGTTGTTTCTTATTAAATTCAGCTGCTATTATAATTTCCTAGTCACTGTTCCATTCCTTATCTGCTGTTCCATTTCCTGTTATTCGCATTATCTTTGCCTTGGTGTGCAGAACGATCTGAAACTGTAGTGGGCATTGGCATTTGTTGTCTAGTCCCCAGATTGATGATCTGTTCCTTGATTACTTTTGGTTACATCAGTTTCCAAAGGGATGGGCTATTGTTGTCGAACCCTTGACTGATACATTGCTTATTTTGATTTCCGAATGAATGAATGATTGTCTTGTTCCGGTTTGATTTCAATTGCATCAATATCCAGAGGAATGAGTTATTGCTACTGTATCCTCGATTGATGGTTGTTTGAGTGAATGATTTAGTTTAGAACATTTCAGTTTCTTGTTGTTCCAATTAGATTTTGTTTCCAGCTTTCATTTACTTTTGCATTTTAAGCACTATACTGCAAAACATTACTCTTGAGTAAATAGTCGCCTCAGACTGAGTACACTCTTGAAATAAAAAGTCGTCCCTGGGTTGACAATTAATTTGAGGTAATTAGGAGTTACAAAGACACCTTTTTATCGCCCCACACCAGCCAGAAACTCCACCAGATCCCATGCCTCATTTTAATGTAAGGATACCACTTTATCAACCATGGCCTCCTTCCATAGTTTTCCATCCTCTGAATCTACTGCCTCCATGACGGTTCTGGGATCATCATCAGTTATAGTTAAAGAAAAATCTAAATAGAAAGTAGATGGACTATACCTTTCTCATTGTCTTCTTTCGAAAAGACTCTCTTCTCACACCGAGTCATGGGTTCTTCCTCTTTCTGAGTCTTCTTCTGTTGTAGAGTCTGATTCATCCTCCTTTAACTCAAACTCTATCTTCTCAGGTTCCTTTGGTAGGACTTCATGTTTAACAACATATTTCACTTCTCTAAACACCACATCTCGGCTGTACACAACCTTCCTTGTTTCTGGGTTCCAAAGCTTGTAACCCTTTAAACCATCCTTATACCCAATAAAGATGCACCTTTCAGATTTATTATCCAACTCGGTCCTTTTCTCCTTTGGAACATGTACATATGCATCACATCCAAATACCCTTAGATGTGAAAGAGAGGGTTTCTTACCAGTCCATACCTCATGTGGAGTCTTATCCTCCGACGCTGATGAAGGTGATCTGTTAACTAAGTAACATGCAGTCTCCACTGCCTCTGCCCAGAATTCTTGTCCTAACCCGGTACCACTGAGCATGCTTCTTTCCTTTTCCATCAGTGTTCTATTCATTCTTTTTGCAACTCCATTTTGTTGAGGTGTGTATGGAGTAGTCTTCTGCCGTGCTATACCACACTTCTTACAGAACTCTTCAAATTCCTTCTTGCAGAACTCCCCACCATTATCTGTCCTCAGCGCCTTTATCTTCTTCTCTGTCTAGTTTTCCACCAAAGCCTTAAATTATTTAAATCTGTCAAAGACTTCAGATTTCTTCCTCAAGAAATATATCCATGTATTCCTTGAGAAGTCATCTATGAATGAAACATAGTACACAGACTTACCCAGTGATGGAACCGACACAGATCCAAACACATCACTGTGCACAAGCTCTAATATCTTGTTCACCCTCTTAGCACCAGAAGGAAAACTCACCCGATTCTGCTTCCCATATACACAATGTTCATAGAAATCGAAATCCAGAGAGCTATTAGACATACCTTCTACCATACCATTTCCATGTAGTATCCGAAGGCCCTTCTCTCCAATATGTCCAAGCCTTTGATGCCATAGCATGGTCTTTTCTCCAGAGACTGCTAGGCTTTCCGCTCCACTTTCGGGAACCCCAGAACTGTTGCACCCATCAATAAAAGTGCTGCCCTGAAGCTTGTACAGAGTTCCAATCCGAAATCCCCGCATTAATACCAATGCTCCCCAAACCATCTTACAGGTATTTTTCTCGAACACTGTTTTTACACCTGCATCATCCATATTACTTACAGAAATCAGATTTTTGGCTATCGTGTGAATGTGCAGAACACTGTGAAGTGTTCTAATCCTCTCCACCTTTGGTAGTTTCAGCTGAATTTTCCACATCCCGATGATTCTCGCTTCTCTCATCATCACCTAAGAAGACATCACCACCATCATATTTCTCATACTCGCAAAACCACTCCCTATGGGGAGTGAAGTGAAAGGATGCACCCGAGTCAATCAACCATGACTCATGATCTACATGTGTATTTGAAGAATAAGCCAAATACACATCCCTACCTTCATCTGAGGTGGATTTTGCCTCTGTAGAATGAGCATCATTAGATCCCTTTCCTTTCTCAAGAGCTTTAGATCTGCAGTCCTTTTTTTAGTGCCCTTCCTTTTCGCATTTCCAGCACACCTTTACAAACTTTCCAGGAGATTTAGATCTCCCTCTAGATTTAGATCTCCCACTCAAAAAATTATTCTTGTTCCTGTTATGAGACCTTCTATGTACAGATAAGGCATCTCCATTCTAAGCCTCCATATTTCTTTGTCTCATTGCCTCTGACAGCATGGCTGAGACAATGTCATCAAAATTCAAGGTATTTATATTGCTACCTATTGAAATAACTAGACTGTCCCACGAGTCTGGTAGAGAACACAAAAAACTGATGCACTTATCTTCATCTGAGATTTTAATATTAACAGATGACAGCTGACTTACAACAGTATTGAAGGCATTCAGATGCTCTGTCACCGAGTCTCCATCCTTCAACCTCAGTTTATACAACTTTTTCTGTAGGAACAATTTATTCACCAGAGACTTAGATTGGTACAAAGTCCCAATTTTGTCCCACAAATTCTTCGTCATATCTCCCCCAAATACATTCAAAAATATCGAATCTGAGACACACAACCGTATTGTTCTCTTCACCTTCCGATCCAACCTTTTCCAGTCTTCATCCGACATTGTCATTGGTTTAGTACTTGGATCTACCGTGATCCATTGGTCTTTATCCACCAGCAAATCCTCCATCTTGAGCTTCCACAACTCAAAACTTTGACCATTAAATTTCTCAATCTCTATCTTTCCACTGCTCGCCATATTCTTTCACCGCAAGAATCAATCCCGTAGATCTCCCACTGAAAAAGGTCTACCACAGGCCCGAGAAAAAACCCCTCAGCAACAAAGGCATCCCCTTGAAGCCGAAACATCTCTGATACCAAATGTAGGTTTTAACCCTCTGCAGAAATAATCTACAAATGAATCTTAAAAACAGAAAATAAACAATAGCAAGAGCATAAAACATAAAATAGATATACACAGATATTTTCCCCTGGATCCCAAATCGGGACGACTAACTTGATTTTCATTATATTCCTTTTAGTGTTACAATACATATATATACATGCCTAAGAATACATAAACCCAAATCGATTAACCCTGGATTATAACATAACCGTAGTTCCCTTGACTAGATCTACAAAATACCAGGGGCCAAAAACCATCATGCCCCAAAACCATGTGCAAACCCATGCACAAAACCATGGGTGGGTCCACCCACCAAAAAATAGGGTCCAAATTTTTTTTCCCAAGGCGCTGCCCTGGACCCCAAACAGGGGGGACTGCTGAACCTGGCACAACGTAGAGAGGGGGCTATCGCCCCCCCTATGACCCCCCCCACCTCCGTGCGTGACTATTCGTGGAAATAATATAACGCATACCCAACATTATCCCACTTATTGTTTTCTTTCCACAGGGGGGCACAAGAGAGCTTAGTCATTAGCCCAGCTCTACAACACCCATTGTTTATCTAAACCAAGAGAACATCCGAGTGCTCACAGAATTCGTCAATGCATCTGCAACATTCTTCAAAGTATCCACCTTTACCAGCAACACCCTTTTAGCCTCAACCATATCTCTCACAAAGTGATATTGAACATCAATGTGCTTTGTCTTTGAATGATAAGCAGGGTTCTTAGCCAAGAAAATTGCACTTTGGATATCACAGTCTATCCTTATAGCTTGCTGCACCAACCCCATACTTGAACACAATCTCTACAACCAAAATGCTTCCTTTCTCACATGAGTCACTGCCATGTATTCTACCTTTGTAGTTGAAAGAGACACTACAGATTCTCTTTTACTCATCCAACTGACTTCACCTCCAAATAGGCTAAACACATACCCACTTGTAGATCTTCTTTGGTCCAGATCTCCAGCCCAGTCTACATCAACAAAACCATGAATGTTCAATACTCTTTCCAATCCTGGTCTTCCTTGGTAGCACAAGCCATAATCACTAGTGCCACACAAATATCTGAAAACCCGCTTCACTGTTGTCCAATGCTCCTTCCCTGGGTTTGACATAAACCTGGTCAATACTCCCATTGCATGTGCAATGTCTGGTCTAGTAAAGACCATTGCATACATCAGGCTACCCACTGCACTTGCATATGGAACACAGGACATGTCCTCCTCTTTTTCTTGTGTCTTGGGACACTGTTCAACAGACAGCATTACACCTACAGGAAACAGAACATTCACCGGTTTACTATCATGCATATTGAACCTCTACAATATAGTCTTGACATACTTCCTCTGGTTTAACTAGAGATTCCTCTTTGGTTCATTCTTTCTGCAACTCCATTTTGCTAAGGTGTGTATGGAGTAGTCTTATGCCATGCTATATCACACTTCTTACAGAACTCTTCAAATTCCTTCTTGTAGTACTCCCCACCATTATCTGTCTTCAGCACCTTTATTTTCTTCTCTGTCTGGTTTTCCACCAGAGCCCTAAATTCTTTAAATCTATCAAAGACTTTAGATTTCTTCCTCAAGATATATATCCATGTATTTCTTGAGAAATCATCTATGAATGAAACATAGTACACAGACTTACCTAGTGATGGAACTGACACAGGTCCAAACACATCACTATGCACAAGCTCTAATATCTTGTTCGCCCTCTTAGCACCAGAAGGAAAACTCACCCGATTTTGCTTCCCATATACATAATGTTCACAAAAATTGAAATCCAGAGAGCTATTAGACATACCTTCTACCATACCATTTCCATGCAGCATCTGAAGGCCCTTCTCTCCAATATGTCCAAGCCTTTGATGCCATAGCATGGTCTTTTCTTCAAAGACCACTAGGCTTTCCGCTCCACTTTCGGGAACCACCGAATTGTTTTACCCATCAATAACAGTGCTACCCAGAAGCTTGTACAAAGTTCCAATCCAAACTCCCCGCATTAATACCAGTGCTCCCCGAACCATCTTATAGGTATCTTTCTCGAACATTATTTTTACACTTGCATCATCCATCTTGCTTACAGAAATCAGATTTCTGGCCAATGCAGGAATGTGCAGAACACCATGAAGTGTTATAATCCTTCCACCGTGTAGCTTCAGCTTGACTTATCCACATCCGACTATTTTGGCCTTCTTATATTCACCTAAGAAGACATCACTGCCATCATATTTCTATTACTCGTAGAACCACTCCCTATGGGGAGTGAAGTGAAAGGATACACTCTAGTCAATCAACCATGACTCATGATCTACATGTGTATTTAAAGAAGAAGCTAAATACACATCCCCACCTTTAGCTGAGGTGGTTTTTGCCTCTGTAGAAGGAGCATCATCAGATCCCTTTCCTTTCTCAGGAGCTTTATATCTATAGTCCTTTTTGTAGTGCCCTTCCTTTCCGCAATTCCAGCACACCTTTACAAACTTTCCAGGAGATTTATATCTCCCATTAGATTTAGATCTACCACTCGAAACCTTATTCTTGATTCTGTTATGGGACATTCCTTGTAAAGATAAGGCATCTCCATTCTGACCCTCCATATTTCTTCGTCTCATTTCCTCCTACAGCAATGCTGAGACAATGTCATCAAAATTCAAGGTAGTTTTATTGCTACCTATTGCAATAACCAGATTGTCCCACGAGTCTGGTAGAGAACACAAAAAAATGATGCACTTATATTCATCTGAGATTTTAATATCAACAGATGACAGCTAACTTACCACAGTATTGAAGGCATTCAGATGCTCTATCACCAAGTCACCATCCTTCATCCTCAGGTTATACAGTTTTTTCCGCAGGAACAATTTATTCACCAGAGACTTAGATTGGTACAAAGTCCAAAGTTTTTCCCACAAATTCTTCACCGTAGCTTCCCTAGATACATTCAACAATATAAAATCTGAGACACACAATTCTATTGTGTTCTTCACCTTCCAATCCAACCTTTTCCAGTCTTAATCTGACATTGTTGTTGGTTTAGTACCTAGATCTACCGCGATCCACTGGTCTTTATCCTCCAGCAGATCCTCCATATTGAGCTTCCACAACTCAAAACTCTGACCATTAAATTTCTCAATCTCTATCTTTCCACTGCTCACCATCTTCTTTCACAACAAGAATCGATCTCACAGATCTCCCACTGAATAGGGTCTACCACAAGCTTGAGAAAAAACCCCTCAGCAGCAAATGCGTCCCCTTGAAGCCAAAACAACTCCAATACCAAATGTAGGTTTTAACCCTATACATAAATTATCTGCAAATGAATCTTAGAAAGATAAAATAAACAATAGTGAGAGCATAAAACATAAAATAGATATACATAGAGATTTTCCACTGGATCACAAATCGGGATGACTAGCTTGATTTTTCATTATATTCATTTTAGTGTTACAACACATATATAGACATGTCGAAGCATACATAAACCCTAATCCATTAACCCTGGATTAGAACCTAACCATAGTTCCCTTGACTGGAACTGCAAAATACCAAGGGGCGAAAACCATCATGCCCCAAAACCATGTGCAAACCCATGCACAAAACCATGGGCGGGTCCACCCACCGAAAAATAGGGTCCAAAAAATTTTCCCGGGGCGTTGACCCGAACCCCAAATAGGGGGGACTACTGCCCCCCTGTTGCGCCCGGCACAACGTACAGAGGGGGCTATCGCTCCCCCTGTGACCCCCTCATGTGTGACTAGTCGTGGAAATAACATAACGCATACCCAAGATTCTCCCACTTGTTGTTTTCTTTCCACAAGGGGCCATAGGAGAGCTTAGTCATTAGCCCAGCTCTGCAACACCCATTGTTTCTCTACACCAAGATAACTTCTGAGTTCTCACAGACTTCGTTAATACACCTGCAAAATTCTTCAAAGTGTCCACATTTACCAGCAACACCCTTTTAGCCTCAACCATATCTCTCACAAAGTGATATTGAACATCAATGTGCTTTGTCTTTGAATGATAAGCAAGGTTCTTAGAGAATAAAATTGCACTTTAGCGATCACAATATATCCTTATAGCTTGTTGCACCAACCCCATACTTGAACACAATCTCTGCAACCAAACTACTTCCTTTCTTGCATGAGTGGCTGCCATGTATTCTACTTCTGTAGTTGAAAGATCCACTACAGATTATATTTTACTCATCCAACTAAATCCACCTCCAAATAGGCTAAAAAAATACCCACTTGTAGATATTCTTTGGTCCAGATATCCATCCCAGTCTGCATCAACAAAACCATGAATGTCCAATACTCTTTCCAATCCTGGTCTTCCCTGGTAGCACAAGCCATAATCACTAGTGCCCCGCAAATATCTGAAAACCCACTTCATTGTTGTCCAATGCTCCTTCCTTGGGTTTGACATAAACCTGCTCAATAGCCCCACTGCATGTGCAATGTCTAGTATAGTACAGACCATTGCATACATTAGGCTACCCACTGCACTTGCATATGGAACACGGGACATATCCTCCTCTTCTTCTTGTGTCTTGGGACATTGTTCAACAAATAGATTTACACCTACAGGAATCAAAACATTCACCATTTTACTATCCTACATATTGAACCTCTGCAATATAGTCTCGACATACTTCCTCTGGTCTAACTAAAGCTTCCTATTTGCTCGATCTCTCTTAATTTCCATGCCCAAAATATAGTTTGCAGCACCAAGATCCTTCATGTCGAATTTGGAGAACAGTTGGGTCTTCAAATCTCGGATAATCTCTTTTTCATTTCCAATCAACAACATATCATCCACATACAATAACAAATAAATAACATGGTCGCTAATTATTTTAAAATAAACATAGTGATCCTCCTTGCTTCTGGTGAAGCCAAGTCCCCGTATATAGGTATCAAATTTCCGATACTACATCCTTGGTGATTGTTTTAACCCATACATAGACTTCTTTAACCTGCATATTGGTTATTTCTTCCCCTTCACCATAAATCCTTCAGGTTGTTTCATGTAGATCTCCTTCTCTAGATCCCCGTGAAGAAATTTTGTCTTCACATCCATCTGTTCCACCTCAAAATCAAATGCAGCAGCAACAGATAAAAGTTATATAATAGAAGTAACTTTGGCAAGAGGAGAAAAAATATCACCAAAAATCAATTCCCAACACATGGGAATAGCCTTTTGCTACCAACCGCGCTTTTTATTTCTCCACCTTGCCTTCTACATTCATCTTCTTCTTAAACACCCATTTTCTCCCGATGGGCTTCCTTCAAGCTGGCAACTCCACCAGATCCCATGCCTCATTTTTATGGAAGGATGTCATTTCATCAACCATGGCCTCCTTCTAGAGTTTTCCATCCTCTGAATCTACTGCCTCCCTGACGGTTCTGGGATCATCATCAGTTATATTTAAAGAAAAATTTGAACATAAAGCAGATGGACCATACCTTTCTGGTTGTCTTCTTCCACGAACTGATCTTCTCATAGCTGGAGTTTGTGGCTCTTCCTCTTCTGAGTCTTCTTTTGTTGTAGAGTCTGATTCATCCTCCTTTAGCTCAAACTCTATCTTCTCAGGTTCCTTTGGTAGGACTTCATGTTTAACAACATCTTTCACCTCTCTAAACACCACATCTCGGTTGTACACAACCTTCCTTGTTTCTAGGTTTCAAATCTTGTAACCCTTTAAACCATCCTTATACCCAATAAAGATGCACCTTTCAGATGTATTATCCAACTTGGTCCTTTTATCCTTTGGAACATGTACATATGCATCACATCCAAATACCCTCAGATGTGAAAGAGAGGGTTTCTTACCAGTCCATACCTCATGTGGAGTCTTATCCTCTAACGCTGATGAAGGTGACATGTTAACCAAGTAACATGCAATCTCCATAGCCTCTGCCCATAATTCCTGTCCTAACACGATACCACTAAGCATGCTTCTTTCCTTTTTCATCAGCGTTATGTTCATTATTTTTGCAACTCTGTTTTTCTGAGGTGTGTATGGAGTAGTCTTCTGCCGTGCTATACCACACTTCTTACAGAACTCTTCAAATTCCTTCTTGCAGAACTCTCCACCATTATCTGTCCTCAGCACCTTTATTTTCTTCTCTGTCTAGTTTTCCACCAGAGCCTTAAATTCTTTAAATCTATCAAAGACTTCAGATTTCTTTTTCAAGAAATATATCGATGTATTCCTTGAGATATCATATATGAATGAAACATAGTACCCATACTTACCCAGTGATGGAACCAACACAGGTCTAAACACATCACTGTGTACAAGCTCTAATATCTTGTTCGCCCTCTTAGCACCAGAAGGAAAACTCACCCGATTCTACTTCCCATATACAAAATGTTCGTAGAAATCGAAATCCATAGAGCTATTAGACATACCTTCTACCATACCATTTCCATGCAGTATTTGAAGGCCCTTCTCTCCAATATGTCCAAGCCTTTGATGCCATAGCATGGTATTTTCTCCAGAGACCGCTAGGCTTTCCGCTCCACTTTCGGTAACCACAGAACTGTTTCACCCATAAATAACAGTGCTGCCCTGAAGCTTGTATAGAGTTCCAATCCAAACTAACTGCATTAATACCAGTGCTCCCTGAACCATCTTACAGGTATCTTTCTCGAACACTGTTTTTACACCTACATCATCCATGTTGCTTACAAAAATCAAATTTCTGGCCAATGCAGGAATGTGCAGAACACTAGGAAGTGTTCTAATCCTTCCACCTTGTAGCTTCAACTTGAATTTTCCATGTCCTTAAATTCTGGCCTTCCTATCATCACCTAAGAAGGCATCACCACCACCAGATTTCTCATACTCACAGAACCACTCCCTATGGGGAGTGAAGTGAAAGGGTGCACCCGATTCAATCAACCATGACTCATGATCTACATGTGTATTTCAAGAAGAAGCAAAATACACATCCCCACCTTCATCCGAGGTGGTTTTTGCCTCTGTAGAAGGAGCATCATCAGATCCCTTTCCTTTCTCAGGAGCTTTGGATCTGCAGCCTTTTTTGTAGTGCCCTTCCTTTCCACATTTACAACACACCTTTATAAACTTTTCAGGAGATTTAGATCTCCCTCTAGATTTAGATCTCCCACTTGAAACCTTATTCTTGTTTCTATTCTGGGACCTTCCTCATACAAATAAGGCATCTCCATTCCGACCCTCCATATTTCTCCGTCTCATTTTCTCCGACAGCAAGGCTGAGACAATGTCATCAAAATTCCAAGGTAGTTTTATTGCTACCTATTGCAATAACCAGACTGCCCCATGAAGCTGGTAGAGAACACAAAAAACTGATGCACTTATATTCATTTGAGATTTTAATATCAATAGATGACAACTAACTTACCACAGTATTGAAGGCATCCAGATGCTCTGTCGCCAAGTCTCCATCCTTCATCCTTAATTTATACAGCTTTTTCAGCAGGAACAATTTATTCACCAGAGACTTATATTGGTACAGAGTACCAAGTTTGTCACACAAATATTTTGTCATATCTTCCCCAGATACATTCAAAAATATTGAATCTGAGACCCACAACCGTATTGTTCTCTTTGCCTTCTGATCCAACCTTTTCCACTCTTCATTTGAAATTTCCATTGGTTTAGTACCTGGATCTATCGCAATCCACTGGTCTTTATCCACTAGCAGATCCTCCATCTTGAGCTTCCACAACTCAAAAATATGACCATTAAATTTTTCAATCTCTATCTTTCCACTGCTGGCTATCTTCTTTCACCGCAAGAATCGATCCCATAGATCTCCCACTGAACAGGGTCTACCACAGGCCCGAGCAAAAACCCCTCAACAACAAAGGCATCCCCTTGAAGATGAAACAACTGTGATACCAAATGTAGGTTTTAACCCTGTACATAAATTATCTGCAAATGAATCTTAAAAATAGAAAATAAACAATAAGGAGCGCATAAAACATAAAGCATATATACACAGATATTTTCCCCTGGATCCCAAATCGGGATGACCAGCTTGATTTTTCATTATATTCCTTATAGTGTTACAACACATATATGTACATGTCGAAGCATACATAAACCCCAATCCATTAACCCTGGATTAGAATATAACCATAGTTCCCTTGACCGGATCTAAAAAATACCAGGGGCTGAAAACCATCATGCCCCAAAACCATGTCCAAACCCATGCACAAAACCATGTGCGGGTCCACCCACTGAAAAATAGGGTCGAAAAAAAATTTCTCGGGGCACTGCCCCAAACCCCGTGTTAGCCACCTATATTTTTCAATTATATCAGCTGGTGGCTAAATATTCTTTGCAGCCTTCAAGAAACGAATTCAGGCCTGAAGTTGTTGATGTTTGAAGTCTGTTGGTGAGATCATGAACTGCTGGTTAGGTATTTATACATTTCTGTCTCCCGGCCTCTGATATTCCATAAAGATCCGAATCAAATATTACTGCATCCTTCCCCTTTTTCTCTCCTCCTGCTTCCATCTTACCTTCTTTCCTTCAATTTCCTTTCATCCTTAAAATCTCCACTAGACCATATGATTTTCCTTTTTCCTTCATTGAATCTCATTGCCCAAGGCTAAAAACCCACTTTTTGGCCTATCGGAACCTTGTTCCTTTTTCAAAAATCATTGAAAATCATATAAAAAGCGCCTATTCTTTGCGCTCTGGTTTTCAACCCCCTCGACTAAGCTCCCACCTTTCCTCCATTCATATGCCCCGACGCCATAACCATGTGATAAACTCGACAGGCGCTTAACACTCGGAATTGATTTATTACCCGAAAACATTGAAAAACCTTCATAAAAACACGAAAGTCGGGTTTTATTTTATTTTTCCGCCAAAGAAATTTCGTTAAAACTCAACCGTCGATCTGTCCCGCAGATCAACAGTGCGGAGTGAGTCTCCACCAGGTGGACCCCCCCTTCCCCCGCGCCCGTTTCTAAAACCACGATACGAATCCCGCACCTCTTTCCGCGTTAAATGGTTTTCCCCCGTCGGCCAACGATTCCACACGCTGGCTGACACGTGTCCTCCGCCTCACTCCAAACCGCCGTGCAAATTCCATCACCCACGCGTTAATCCTCGTCCCGTGGCCCCGCAGCGGGATTCACCCTCACCGTCGGATCTGGGCCCTCCCATCCGATGTTTGTTAATCGCCATTTCCGCTCGGTCTTTAACGAACTTACCCGTTTGTTAAATCTTCCCCGGCGCGTTCGAGAGCCGATCCCTACCGTCGATATCTGTAGATCGATGGCTCCCAGTCGTCCTCCCGATTCCATCGTACAATCCCCTTTTTCCTCTGCTGACTTTCAAGAACGCCCCCGACCGTTGATCACAATACGATCAACGTCTCTGATCACTCCACTTTCCCGCACGCCCTCCGATGCAGTCTATCCATATGACACAAGATTTCCTTATTTTTCTCGTATTTTGCAGGGAAAAGTCGTTTGTTCGTGTTTAAACAGGGTTCTCAAACCTGGAGGGTGACGATCCTCTATGTCTCAAATTTTTCTGTAGAAATCACCCACAAGTTTATTTTTCACGTCTCATCGGTGTTTCTAACGGCATTGATGCCTTTTTCTTACCTGCACAGCCCTACATAGCAAAGAATACCGGCAAATCGACGCAGGGAAAGGATGCCCGATTTTGAAGACAGAATGAACCAGAGCAGCAGTTTTGTGATCCAATTGGCGGGGATTACGGCTAAGACGGTTATCAAAAGCCTAATCCCCAGCTCAGAACACAGACTAAAGCAAAACCTAAAAGTGTTCATCAGACAGATCGCCTCCACCGCCATACTTTGAGGCGAATTGATTCCTCAACCACCACAGTGCCACCTATTGCTTCGGAATGATCAGTCAGAGGCCGAATTTATTGAACAAGATCGGATATTAAGCCTCGGAACAACCAAGAAGTTATTTCTGCACCAGATTTTATGCCAAAATGTTTGCAGAGTAACCCTAATGGTACGCAGAGCCTCAAAGGTCAACAAAAGCTCCTTCTGAGCTTACTTCTTAAGTGTAAACACATTAATGCAATGTAACACCTGTAGAATTTCTTCATCGAGCCCCCCGGGGTCAGGAAGACATTTATTCTACATTAATTGTATTTGAGATCTTTTTATCAGATCTCACCTCCTCATTCTTCTATAAATACTCCAGAAGAATATGAGTGAGGGGTTGGATTAGTTGGTTGTCAATGTAATTACTGAAGTGTTGTAGCTTTTTCTGAGCAGAAAACTCTTAACTGTAAATAGTGGTTTCATGGGCTCTTGGAGCTCTGCTTGTAACAGTTAGGTTAGGTTGTGAAGAGAGATGGATTAAAACATTGGATCTGAAGATTGTAACCGGTTTGACGCTATCAATACAAGCTGATTTATGGGATCCTGGTCTATGCTGATGGTGATGTTATTCTCACTGTAACTTGTCATTTTATTTCTGTTTTCAATTTGTTTCATTTCCACTGTAAAGAACAGTTTAAACAGTGTTAGGACCTACTGTACACCAGTAACCTTCTCTGGCTGAGAAATCTTTATCTCAATGTTTTCTTCTAATCGTGTTATTTAGAAATGATTTAATTCAGTCTAAGTACAGAGATGCTGGCGTTCCCTCATCTTTTTGTCACTGCTGAATGTTATTTTTAAATGTTACTTTCATATATGTTGTGTAAGGAATGAATTGAGGAAATCAAAGGTTAGCCCTGAGTCCCTTTCTTGTTTTCTCAACTATTTGTCTGTTTCCCTTAGGATGTGTCAAAAGCTGACTAGTTTCAAAGTACTTATCAGATCTTAGGCCATTCTGTGTTAACTTGGTGATTGTCTTGGAATTAACTAAGTAAAGAAGAACTAAGATGAGGAGAAAGGTGAGCCCTGCCCGCTAGTTTCTTCTCCAAAGGTTGCCTTCAAGTTCCCCTTCATTTTTATTTGTGTTCTATTAGAAGTGTATCAAAGGCTGGATAGTTTCAAAGTACTTACCAGATCCTAGGTTGGTTCTATGTTCTTCATAAGTGCCTGGTCAAAGGCTGGATAGTTTCAAACTACTTACCAGATCCTGGGCTGCTCTTTGTTTTTCATCTGTTATTCCCTTTCTTATTGTATCACCCCATTCCATAAATCAAACTTTAAAGAGATCCATAGGCATAGATGACTTGCCCCATAGATTCCTCTTGAACCTGAATGTTTCAATTAAATTCTCTTATGACTCCATAGCCCAATGGATTGAAAATTTGCCATCATCTGTCTTTATAATCAAAGCTTACTCTGTTTACTTGCAACTTCTCACCTTTGAACCTATTTGCATATAGATCTTTCCGCCTCAGACAGCAACTATGTTCAGCCATCTGAGAAAACCAAACAAAACCCTTGGCCTTCATAACTAGCCTAATATCATCACCCTAAACTTCAAAGACAATATCCATCTTTGTACATATTGGAGAGATCCCTCTCCGGATTCAGGAGGGCTAGATCCTAGAATCCCAAATTTGGTTGAAATGATGTGAACTCTATGATCGGACTTTGCCAATATTGCTTGTTACAGAGACCTAACATTTCTGGCGACCATACTGGGGACAAACTCAGGGTCTTTTACATCTAAATCTATCCATAAAGAAGCTTGCGTTGGGGTTCATAGAGCATTTGCTTTATTAACCAGCTTGAGCCACCAGAACCTAACATTTCTGGCGACTCCGCTGGGGACTCCTTACCCAGAATTTCCATATAACATCTTGAGAGTAACAAGCAACCTTTTCAAGCACTACCAAGAAATGGTAATTAAGATGAGACTTGTTTGAATCGGTGACAATCTATGTCAAACCTAGGATTCTTTTGAGTTTTTATCTAACCTTGGAAAATCAGCTAGCTTAGCCATAAGGATAGACTGTCTTTGTTTCATAACCCTAGCTAAGTTCTGAGGCAGAGTTAGGATATTCTTCTGAACCACAAATAAAATAATTCAGAAAAATACCAAAAACATTTCAGATTGGTAGTAAAACACTAGTTTTTGATAACCTGTTCATATCTATGATGTGTTTTACCTTATACTCTTAGACAGAGTCTGGAAAGGGCCACGTAGCCTTCAGATCTCATCCTCTTTTAGAGGTGACATATCTGGTAAATGCCCTCCCAGTCAATCTCTGGTTAGAGTTTGTTGTGTTTTGAGATATTCTTGAAAAAGAATGTTTCACAAACACTGTGGTGGACAGTGTACTCATTTGAAAACGCTCTGAACTTTCCACCTGGCGACTCCACAATCCTGAACAAGACCTTAAGACTCCACTGGGAAGAACCCTTATCATTATAAAATCATTCAAACTCAGTTAGAGGACTGCAGGATTCGAATTGAGAAAACAGATTAGTTAACCTTCTAAAGATTGTCATATCTGGTTGAACTTGTCTTGTTTAGTTGGGTCTAAACATAAAAACATTGTGGCTCCTAAAAAGATTCACACTAGAGCCCATCCTGACCCCGATCCACCATAGATAGTTGATAATCCAGAAAGAATTCTTAGGAGGCCTCCTAAGATACAATTTTCAACTATTTTCAGACCACCCCTGAGAGCTAATTCAGTCCTTGAAAACCTTTCATCTCTTCGCGGATCACAAATTGACTTATTAAACCCATTCAGAACTAGGTCATTTGGTGATTTAGACCAGCTAGTTTCTGAGCTTTCACTTTCATCTCCCGAAACAAGTGAACCTCTTAGGGATAGAGAATCAACACCTCCTGATTTACATTTTCTAC
The DNA here is from genome assembly GCA_034641835.2 of Pinus albicaulis. Taxonomy (NCBI): domain Eukaryota; kingdom Viridiplantae; phylum Streptophyta; class Pinopsida; order Pinales; family Pinaceae; genus Pinus; species Pinus albicaulis. Next base: position 131,348,130 of record CM076584.1, on the reverse strand, counting down.
ATAATCTAGGTGTCTCTCATCCAAGATCAGCTCAGGGATCTATTGTTGTTCCATCCACTTCTGTTCATCCTTCATCCACTGTTCAAACCACTCCACTTCAACCCACACCACCTCTTGTAATTCCACCCCCACCACATATCATGGCAGCATGGTATGCTCCCTTAGTCCTTCCTGTACCATTAGTCAATCTTCCACAGGATTATCAGTCCAAAATTCCATTGTATGATGCTAGTAATACCATAACAACATCTCAACATGTGGACAAGATGAATGACTACTTTGACAGAAATGAAATTGATAATGAATCTGTCAAAATCAGACTGTTTGCTCAAAGTTTGGGGGGAGAAGTAAGAAAATGGTTTAAAGGTTTAACCCCCCATAGTATTAATGATCTTCAAGCCTTCCATCAAACATTCTTAAACAAATGGGAAGTAAGGAAGAATCCTCTCCAACTCCTTGCTGACTATAACAATCTCCATAGGAACCCTGGGGAAAGTGTACAAGCTTATTGTACCAGATTTAACAGTGTGTATAACGCACTTTCCCCTGAACTAAAACCTCCTCAGGGCTCTGCTTTGAACAAATTTCCCGAAGGGTTTGATCCTGACATGACATATTCACTCAGAGAAAGAGTTTTTGCAACCCTTGAAGATATGCAAAGAGGTGCTCTTTCTGTGGAAGTTAACCTGATGGAGAAAAGAACAAGGATGAAAGCTGAAAAGAGAGTATCTTTTAGAGAGGAATCCACCCCTTCCACCTCAAGTTCAAAGATGGAAAGAATGATGGAAGAAATGATGAAGAAAATGAGCATTCTAGAGAGAGCACAAGCAAGTTTAAATCCAAACGCTCCTCAAAACAGAAACCAAAACCAGAATCAGAATGTGAGAAGAAATCAGCCTCCAAACAGACCTAGGGAAGATGATCAGCAGGTCATCCCTCCTTTTCATCAAAACTTTTTAAGTGAGGCTGAACAAGCACATCAAATAACAGAGGAAGATGATATAAACTCATTTGGGATAGATGATGATGACTTTGAGGTTCATTATGATAAAAAACAAGGTCTTTATACACCTTACGATGACAGAAGAGATGATAATGAGAATTACTATCAAAACATGGAAAACGTTGTCATAGAGCTTTCAAGAGAATATGAACTCAGAAGTAGATCCAATCAACAAACCCCCAACAATAAAACCTTTGACAAACCTTCTCAAAACAGCACTGCAACGAAACCTAAAACAAGAAAACAAAAGGACAAAACATTGGCTACTGATTCTGGTAATGATAAAGGAAAAGGCACTCGAAGTATTGAAAAAAAGAGTGCAAACATTAGTAGTACTAGCACCTCGGTTAGTACTCCTGGAAAGACAACTGTTTCAACTGTAGATAAACCAAATCAGCAAGCTGTTATTGCTGATAAAGTGGCAGTAAACAAGGCTGAAGTCAATGCTATGAAGAATCAAAACCTTTTTAGCCTAGAACAGGAAATCTCAAAGATCAAAATCTCTGTTCCTTTGACTGAGTTAGCTGCCCAACATGTGTATAGGTCCAAAATTTTGAAGGCTTTGAACTTAGAAGATAACGAAGATACTCTCAATCTTAATGATGACCAACCAGAGCTTATTTTTGGTCCAAAGATTGAAGGAAAGTTCCAAGAAGGTCCTGTCCCTCCCTTTTATGTAAGCCTAAACATTCATGACAAAATTTTGCATAATGCTATGCATGACTCAGGCGCTTCCCATAATTTAATGCCAAAAGCTGTAATGGAAAGCCTGGGTCTTGAAATTACCAGACCTTACAAAGATCTGTACTTCTTTGACTCAAGCAGAGTTAAGTGTCTAGGATTGATTAAAGATCTCTGTGTTAATTTAGCCCAAATTCCAGCCAAATGTTTAGTCATGGATGTTGTTGTGGCTGATGTTCCCCCAAAGTATGGAATGCTTTTATCGCGATCTTGGGGGGCTAAGTTACAGGGGACCATGCAAATGGATATGACCTATGCAACTATCCCTGTTTTCAATCAGACTAGGAAACTTTGTAGGGAATCCCACATGCAGTACACAGTAACAAGTCAGGATTTGCCTCAAAACTCCCCTCTCTATGCTATAAACACGAGCCTTGATTCTTTTATCATGTTTAATGATGAAGCACTCACAGAACAAATTTCAACAGAATCCATGGCTGAGATGAAAGAGGAGGAAAACCACACTGAAGTGCCGAAACAGTCTATTGTGTCTGAAGATCCTAGCAAACTGGACACAGGTCTCGAACTGCAAGTTATCGATCCTTTGAACTTGAATTTTGGTAGTCAGGGAGACAGTCCTCAAACCAATGAGAAACTTGAGGAATCAAATGGTACAAAGTCCATACACCAAACTGAAAATCTGCCTCTCTGGACTATGTATTTTGATGGGTCATGCACCAAAAAAAATGTTGATGCAGGTGTCTGGATCACTAACATTGAAAATAATCATACAGAATGTATCTCATGCAAACTAAACTTTCAGTGTTCCAACAACATAGCAGAATATGAATCCCTTCTCTTAGGCTTGCATTTTTTGAAAAAATTAGGTGCCAAGAGAATCGATGTATATGGGGATTCTGAATTAATCATTAGGCAAGTTAATAGGGAGTATAATGCAAATCACCCCAGACTTAGGGCCTACAGGAATGATGTCATTGATCTTTTAAAAATATTTGAGGAGTACACCTTATCTTTTGTCCCAAGAAAAAGAAACATTGTAGCCCACAATTTAGCCTTTGCTGCTAGAACCTGTCCCATACTGTATGATGACACCTCTCAGATAAAATTCAGACCAGCTATCCCAGATAACAAGAAATATTGGCAGGTATTTGATGGAGATAAACAAATAGAAGACTTCATGCAATTCAGAAATGAGTTTGAACCCCATCGTTCAGATTCAGACTATGAGACAGACTGTAGTGAAGAAAATTTTCTTGGTGAAGAAGAACCATCTCCACAGCTGGTAGATATAAACCTTCAGACTATCAAATCTAGAAACCAAACAGAATCAAGTGTAAAATCTGAGACAGAGGAATTGGAAACTCTGCATTCTAAGGATGATAGTTTGCCCAAGGGTTTGGCCCCTTTAGAAGAACTGTTTGATTTGCATGATGTGGCCAAAAAACCTAAACTGGAACCTGTAGAAACTGAAGTGGAGGAATGTAACATAGGCAGTGAGGAGAAACCGAGATTAATCAAACTGTCTAAAACTTTACCAGCTCACATTAAACTCAAATACTTAGAGCTGTTTAAAGAATTTTCTGATGTTTTTGCATGGAGTTACGAAGATCTTAAATCCTATGACACTGAAATAATACAACATAAAATCCCTCTTAAAGAAAACCAAAAACCATTCAAACAAAAACTGCGCAGAATCAACCCTGTCCAGTTGCCATTGGTTAAGAAGGAAATCATGAAGATGCACGATGCTGGCATTATTGTCCCTATTAGATATTTTGAGTGGGTATCTAATCTGGTGTCAGTTAGGAAAAAGACTGGAGAAATCAGGCTTTGTATAGACTTCAGGAATTTAAACAAAGCTTCATTGAAAGACAACTACCCTTTACCCAAAATGGATCATATTTTGCAAAGAGTAGTGGGGTCTAAAAGAATTTCTTTGCTGGATGGCTATTCAGGGTATAATCAAGTCCTAGTCCACCCTGATGATCAATTAAAGACAGCTTTTACTACACCATGGGGCACTTTCATGTATGTGAAAATGCCTTTTGTTTTAATGAATGCTGGAGCAACCTTTCAGAGAGCCATGGACATTGCATTCTCGGAAGAATTGGGCTTCTTCATCATTATCTATCTTGATGATGTAACTGTGTTTTCAAAAACAGATGAAGAACACTTAGAACATTTGAGGAAAGTTTTCGAGAAGTGCAGAAGGTTTGGGATATCTTTGAACCCCAAGAAGACTTTATTTGGTCTCCAAGAAGGTAAGCTTCTTGGGCATATCATTTCAGAACAGGGCATAAAGATAGATCCCATGAGGATTGAGGCCATATTGCAAATCTCCCATCCTCGAAATATCAAAGAGTTGCAGTCTTTCATTGGAAAGATAAACTTTTTGAGAAGGTTCATCCCCAACTTGGCTGAGCTCCTTAGAAATATCACAAACATGTTGAAGAAGGAGCAAGGGGTAAAATGGACCTCGGAAGCAAAGACATCCTTTGAGCTGGTGAAACAAGCGTTAACCAAAACACCGGTTCTCATAAGTCCTGATTTTTCAAAAGATTTTTATATCTTCTCATTTGCATCAGAACATACTATAGCTGTTGTCCTTTTACAGAAAAATCCACAAGGACAAGAGCAGCCTATTGCATTCTTTAGTAAGGCATTGAGGGATGCCCCTTTCAGGTATAACATTATGGAAAAACAGGCTTTTGCTTTGGTAAAAGCTTTAAAGGACTTCAAGGTATAAATCCTTCACTCACGCATCATTGCCTTTGTCCCAAATTCGGTTGTAAAAGACATTCTAACCCAGGATCCAGATGGTAAGAGAGGTAAGTGGATTGCTATTATTCTTGAATATGATTTGGAGATAAAACCCACTAAGCTCATCAAAGGTCAGGGTCTAGCTAGGTTAATGGCTGAATCAAATTGTGAAGTTCTTGATATAAATATGATTGATGCTTTAGATGACCAAGAAGAATTCTCGACTCCTGTGGTTGAAGATCATTTTGGGAATTCTCATTGGTATACTGATATTGTTTATGTTTTGCTTAATCTAAATACACCTCCTGGTTTATCCAAAACTAAAGCCAGATTCCTAAAGTTAAAAGCTGTAAACTATTGCATTATTGATAAATGTCTTTATTGGAAGAATGCCAGTGGTATATTGCTTAAATGTTTGCCTGAGTTTGATGTAGAAAAGATTAAGCAGGAATTCCATGAAGGAGAGTGTGGAGGCCATTTGTACTGGAAGTCAACAGCCAACAAAATTCTGAGGGCTGGTTTCTATTGGCCTACTCTTTTTCCTGATGTACACGAAACGACAACTACTTGCCACAAATGCCAATTATTCGAAGGCAAGAGAAAAATACTACCCCTTCCTCTCCATCCAATCATTGTTGAAACTCCTTTCCAGCAATGGGGACTTGACTTCATAGGAGAAATCCATCCACCTTCCTCTGCCCAGCACAGGTGGATTCTCACTGCCACAGACTACTTCACTAAGTGGATAGAAGCCATTCCTAGTAGACAGGCCAATGATTCGGTTATCATAAAATTCATAGAAACCAATATCCTTTCCAGATTTGGCTGTCCTACCAAGATTATTACAGATAATGCAGCAGCATTTAGATCAAAGAAAATGGTGGAATTCTATCACAAGTACCAGATAACATTGGGACACTCCACAGCCTATTACCCTCAAGGTAATGGACTTGCAGAATCTTCCAACAAAAGCCTAGTGAACATAATAAAGAAGCTGTTGGAGGACAACAAGAAGTCTTGGCACACCAAGCTGATCCATGCACTTTGGGCTGACAGATTAACATTGAAGAAATCTATTGGTATGTCACCCTTTCAGCTTGTGTATGGTACAGATGCAATTTTTCCTAATAGCCTTGGTGTACCAGTTATGAATTTAGTTCAGGAGTTGCAGACTGAAGAAAATGACATAATCAGAAGAATAAATCAAACCATTCATCTTCAGCAAACCAGGGAGGAAGTGTACAACAAAGCATTACAAAAGCAAGGTAATATCAAGAAGATATTTGACAGAAGAACAAAGGCCAGCAATTTCAAGATTGGGGACAAAGTTTTAAAGTGGGACTCAAAGAGGGAAGATAAGGGAAAGCATGGTAAATTTGATAATCTATGGCTTGGCCCTTACTCCATACATTCAGTTGCTGGAAACAATGCATTCTTCTTACAACAGCTGAATGGGATAGAATTGTTTGGGGGTCCTGTCAATGGCAGGATGCTTAAGCATTATCTTTCTTGAAACATTCCTTGTTCTGAAGCCTTTTTATGTTTCTTTTTCCATTATAAATACTTCATCCATCATTGCATTTAAAGTTATGAGAAATAATCAAAAAATACAAAAAACAAAGAAAAAGTGAAAAGAGAACAGGAATGAAAACAAGAAAGGCGTAGCCCCGTGCCAAAAAGAGAAATAAGTCTGAAAGTGTGCAAGCTTAAATGCCACTCCTTGAAACACACTTCTAATTGGTCAAATTGTTTAATCTTGACTAATTAGCTTTCAATTTTCTGCTGATAGGGTAGTAAATTTGATTTGCCAAACTGTTCAATCTTGGCTTATCAGTAGATAGGTTAGAATAGAAATTAAGGTTCAAAGAAACTTAAAACCTGAACCAAAGTTCCCAAGAGAAAGATGACTCAAAACTATGTTATTTTCCGAGTCATAGAAAAGAAGACCTGGTTCTAATTCGCTCAAAACTTGAACCAGAAGAGGAGCAAAGATAGCTCACCAAAAGAAAAAGACAGAGCTATAAATATAAGAGAAGGCCATAATAAGAAATTTTCAGATCTTAAGCCTTCTATTTTTTATTTAAAATTTCCTGCAAATAATAATCTATGTGCAGCTTGTCTTTATGCCATAGATCATAGCAAGTCAAACAGCTCAATCTTGGCTTGACTATTTTTAAATTTCTGTTGTAGAATTTAGAGAATGAAAGTTTGTTGGACTGTTTAATCCCAACAAATAGTAGACTAGGTAGAGAATTTTCTGAGCTCAATTGTTTAATCTGAGTTCGGGGAGAAATAAGGAGTAGAAATAGATTAGATTTCCTATTTTCAAAAGAATAAAATGTTGTGAATAGAGTTTGCCAATCCAAGTGCACTCTGATGGAGAAAAAATGTTAGATCAGTAGGATTGGGGTAGGTAGAAGTTGTATTGATGAAATCCATTTTTCTTTCATAATCTGACATCATTTTGTCAAAAGGACAGCAAGAGCAAGCGATGGGCCAAGCACCAGTCAGCATCCAAGAGAAATCAAGTCTACATTCTTGATGTCTTCAAGAAGGCATCATCCCCAAGTGGAGCCACTGTTAGCCACCTATATTTTTCAATTATATCAGCTGGTGGGTAAATATTCTTTGCAGCCTTCAAGAAACAAATTCAGGCCTGAAGTTGTTGATGTTTGAAGTCTGTTGGTGAGATCATGAACTGCTGGTTAGGTCTTTATACATTTCTGTCACCCGGCCTCTGATATTCCATAAAGATCCGAATCAAATATTACTGCATCCTTCCCCTTTTTCTCTCCTCCTGCTTCCATCTTACCTTCTTTCCTTCAATTTCCTTTCATCCTTAAAAGCTCCACTAGACCATATGATTTTCATTTTTCCTTCATTGAATCTCATTGCCTAAGGCTAAAAACCCACTTTTTGGCCTATCGGAACCTTCTTCCTTTTTCAAAAATCATTGAAAATCATATAAAAAGCGCCTATTCTTTGCGCGCTGGTTTTCAACCCCCTCGGCTAAGCTCCCACCTTTCCTCCATTCATATGCCCCGACGCCATAACCATGTGATGAACCCGATAGGCGCTTAACACTCGGAATTGATTTATTACCCGAAAACATTGAAAAACCTTCATAAAAACACGAAATTCGGGTTTTATTTTATTTTTCCGCCAAAGAAATTTCGTTAAAACTCAACCGTCGATCTGTCCCGCAGATCAACAGTGTGGAGTGAGTCTCCACCAGGTGGACCCCCCCTTCCCCCGCGCCCGTTTCTAAAACCACGATACGAATCCCGCACCGCTTTCCGCGTTAAATGGTTTTCCCTCGTCGGCCAGCGATTCCACACGCTGGCCGACACGTGTCCTCCGCCTCACTCCAAACCGCCGTGCAAATTCCATCGCCCGCGCGTTAATCCTCGTCCCGTGGCCCCGCAGCGGGATTCACCCTCACCGTCGGATCTGGGCCCTCCCATCCGACGTTTGTTAATCGCCATATCCGCTCGGTCTTTAACGAACTTACCCATTTGTTAAATCTTCCCCGGCGCGTTCGAGAGCCGATCCCTGCCGTCGATCTCTGTAGATCGACGGCTCCCAGTCGTCCTCTCGATTCCATCGTACAATCCCCTTTTTCCTCCGCTGACTTTCCAGAACGCCCCCGACCGTTGATCACAATACGATCAACGGCTCTGATCGCTCCACTTTCCCGCACACCCTCCGATGCAGTCTATCCATATGATGCAGGATTTCCTTATTTTTCTCGTATTTTGCAGGGAAAAGTTGTTTGTTCGTGTTTAAACAGGGTTCTCAGACCTGGAGGGTGACGATCCTCTATGTCTCAAATTTTTCTGTAGAAATCACCCACAAGTTTATTTTTCACGTCTCATCGGTGTTTCTAACGACATTGATGCCTTTTTATTACCTGCACAGCCCTACATAGCAAAGAATACCGGCAAATCGACGCAGGGAAAGGATGCCCGATTTTGAAGATAGAATGAACCAGAGCAGCAGTTTTGTGATCCAATTGGCGGGGATTACGGCTAAGACGGTTATCAAAAGCCTAATCCCCGACTCAGAACACAGACTAAAGCAAAACCTAAAAGTGTTCATCAGACAGATCGCCTCCACCGCCATACTTTGAGGCGAATTGATTCCTCAACCACCACAGTGCCACCTATTGCTTCAGAATGATCAGTCAGAGGCCGAATTTATTGAACAAGATCGGATATTAAGCCTCGGAACAACCAAGAAGTTATTTCTGCACCAGATTTTATGCCAAAATGTTTGCAGAGTAACCCTAATGGTACGCAGAGCCTCAAAGGTCAACAAAAGCTCCTTCTGAGCTTACTTCTTAAGTGTAAACACATTAATGCAATGTAACACCTGTAGAATTTCTTCATCGAGCCTCCCGGGGTCAGGAAGACATTTATTCTGCATTAATTGTATTTGAGATCTTTTTATCAGATCTCACCTCCTCATTCTTCTATAAATACTCCAGAAGAAGATGAGTGAGGGGTTGGATTAGTTGGTTGTCAATGTAATTACTGAAGTGTTGTAGCTTTTTCTGAGCAGAAAACTCTTGACTGTAAATAGTGGTTTCATGGGCTCTTGGAGCTCTGCTTGTAACAGTTAGGTTAGGTTGTGAAGAGAGATGGATTAAAACATTGGATCTGAAGATTGTAACTGGTTTGAAGCTATCAATACAAGCTGATTTATGGGATCCTGGTCTATGTTGATGGTGATGTTATTCTCACTGTAACTTGTCATTTTATTTCTGTTTTCAATTTGTTTCATTTCCACTGTAAAGAACAGTTTAAACAGTGTTAGGACCTACTGTACACCAGTAACCTTCTCTGGCTGAGAAATCTTTATCTCAATGTTTTCTTCTAATCGTGTTATTTAGAAATGATTTAATTCAGTCTAAGTACAGAGATGCTGGCGTTCCCTCATCTTTTTGTCACTGCTGAATGTTATTTTTAAATGTTACTTTCATATATGTTGTGTAAGGAATGAATTGAGGAAATCAAAGGTTAGCCCTGAGTCCCTTTCTTGTTTGCTCAACTATTTGTCCGTTTCCCTTAGGATGTGTCAAAAGCTGACTAGTTTCAAAGTACTTATCAGATCTTGGGCCATTCTGTGTTATCTTGGTGATTGTCTTGGAAGTAACTAAGTAAAGGAGAACTAAGATGAGGAGAAAGGTGAGCCCTGCCCGCTAGTTTCTGCTCCAAAGGTTGCCTTTAAGTTTCCCTTTGTTTTTAATTTGTGTTCTATTAGAAGTGTATCAAAGGCTGGCTAGTTTCAAAGTACTTACCAGATCCTAGTTTGCTTCTATGTTTTCCTTAAGTGCCTGGTCAAAGGCTGGCTAGTTTCAAAGTACTTACCAGATCCTGGGCTGCTCTTTGTTCCGCATCTGTTAATTCCCTTTCTTATTGTATCACCCCATTCCATAAATCAAACTTCAAAGAGATCCTTAGGCTTAGATGACTTGCCCCATAGATTACTCTTGAACCTGGATGTTTCAATTAAATTCTCTTATGACTCCATAGCCCAATGGATTGAAAACTTGCCATCATCTTTCTTTAGAATCAAAGCTTTTTCTGTTCACTTGCAACTTCTCCACCTTTGAACCTATTTGCATATAGATCTTTCCGCCTCAGACAGCAACTATGTTCAACCATCTGAGAAAACCAAACAAAACCCTTGGCCTTCATAACTAGCCTAATATCATCACCCTAAACTTCAAAGACAATATCCATCTTTGTACATATTGGAGAGATCCCTCTCCGGATTCAGGAGGGCTAGATCCTAGAATCCCAAAGTTTGTTGAAATGATGTTAACTCTGTGATCGGACTTTGCCAATCTTGCTTGTTACAGAGACCTAACACTAACAAGGGGTTACTATCACTCATTGCACAAGATGTCATCGTTGTGTAACCAGCTCCAAAAATAGAAGAAAAGAGATATCAACGCCTTAGAAATAAGCCACTTCGAGGGGCAACCTCCAATACATTACATAAATGAACAATTCTTGGATGATACAATTTACAAAACCTCCTTTCTATATATAGGAGTCCATGGGGCCATAAGGTAATCCTAGTGGGCCACAATGTAATCCTAGCCGACCTAACAATAATAATTTAAGGGCACAATAATAACAAAATGGGGGTTACAAGGGTACAATAATAACAATAAGGGGGTTACACTAACAACAATAAGGGCTATACTAGTAATATAGGGACCTAACATGCCCCTCTCCTTCACAAAAGTGTTGTCCTCAACGCTTGAGTAGCTCTAGGTGCTTTTGTATAAAATTCTCATCCTCCCATGTAGAATCTTCAGTGGGTAAGTTCTTCCACTTGATGAGATACTCTGAAATTGATCGATTCCGTAGCTGTCGAGTTCTTGTTTCCGTGACCGTTTCAGGTTCCAATATGATTTTTCCTTCCTCATCAAGTTCTGGCAATATTGTTTGAACTGGAAGATTTTCACCTATAACCTTCTTTAAGCATGAAAAATGGAAAACTGGATGCACTCGTGAAGAAGCAGGAAGCTCCAATTTGTATGCCATAGTACCAATATTTTGCAACACCTTGTAAGGACCATAGTACTTTGGCGATAATTTATTATCCTTCTTAGCTTGTTTGAGGGACATTTGTTTGTATGGTTGTAGCCGTAAAAATACCTAGTCTCCTACATCAAAACTTCTCTCGTTGCGATGTTGATCTGCCTGTTGTTTCATTCGATTTTGTGCCAAATTCAGGTTATCCTTTAAGAGTTGGAGAACTTCTTGTTGATGCTCGATGTGATCTTCCACTGCTTGAACCTTCGAATTTTCCCTTAAAGATGATGTGATGGATGGTGGATGATATCCATAAAGTGCCATAAATGGGGTCATTTTTGCTGCAGTATGGAAGGAAGTGTTATACCACCATTCAACGAGAGGTAACCACTTGACCCATTGTGTTTGTTTATCAGATACAAAACAACGAAGATATCCTTCCAAACATTTATTTACTATCTCAGTTTGACCATCAGATTGAGGATGATAAGATGAGCTATGAGCTAATTGAGTACCCAAACAAGAAGATAACTCCGTCCAAAAATTTCCAATAAAAATGGGATCTCTGTCACTCACAATAACCCTTGGGCTTCCAAGTAGCTTTTGAATTCTGTCCATAAATGTAGTAGCAATTGTACTTGCTTTAAATGGATGAGATAATGCACAAAAGTGTGCATACTTGGTAAGTCTATCAACCACCACCATGATGACACTCTTTCCTTCGGACTTAGGTAAACCTGTGATAAAATCCATTGAAATCTCCTCCCAACGTTGACTTGGAATGGATAAAGGTTGTAGAAGTCCTAGGGTCTTAATCGTCTCAACTTTATTCTGCTGGCAACCCAAACATTCTGCCACAAACTTTTGAATATCAGATTTAAGGCCATCCCAAAAATTTCTTTCTTCACCCTGTGGTAAGTTTTTAAAATCCTGAGTGTCCTCCTAAAGGAGAAGTGTGCAATTCCAGAAGAATCTTTTGTTTTCGCTGTGAATTCTTACAAAGATATAAGCGATATTTGTACCATAAGGAATCATTTTTCCAACTAAATGTATCAGATGTACTAGGATCTTGCTGCAAATTTTGAATGAGTGTCCATACATCTTTGTCCTTCCATTCATCTCTTGCTTCAGTTATCCAATCTGGTTGGATAATAGAAATGGCACAAAGCAATGCTTCCACCTCTTCATTCTTTCTTGAGAGTGCATCTGCAACAACATTAAGCTTTCCTTTTCTTTAGATTATTTCAAAGTCATAACCCAACATCTTTGTGACCCATTTTTGCTATTCTTCTAAAGATAGTCTTTGTTCCAAAAAGTGTGTAAGACTATCATGATCAGTTTTTACCTTGAAGTGTCTTCCCATTAGGTAAGTTTGCCATTTCTTTAGTGAATGCAGTATTGCTAACATTTCCTTCTCATAAATAGGTTTTTTTAAATACTTTCCTTTGATTGGACGACTTTAAAAAGAAATGGGCCTTCCTTCCTGCATTAAAACAACATCAATTCCATTTCCTGAGGCATCACATTCCACAATAAAGGTTTTTGTGAAGTCTGGCGTAGCTAAGACCAGTGCTAGGCACATTGCCTCTTTAAGATGTTCAAAGGCCTTAGTTGCTTCAGGAGCCCATGAAAATGCATCTTTCTTCAATAATGTTGTTAGAGGTGCTGCTATTCTCCCATAATTATTAACCAAATTTCGATAATACCCTGTTAACCCAAGAAATCCTCGCAACTGCTTTATGGTTGTGGGGACTTTCCATTCCTTAATGGCTTTAATTTTGTTAGGGTCTACCTTAACACCCTCGTGAGATACAATATGACCCAGATATTCCACCTCTTGTACTCCAAAGAAACATTTGGATGTTTTTGCATCTAATTGTTTCTCCTGCAATAGTTTGAGCACCCTGTCAACATGTTCAACATGATCCTTCCAAGACCTGTTGTAGATTAGTATATCATCAAAAAATACTAGCACAAATTTTCTAAGGAAGCGTTTGAAAATGGAATTCATCAACCCTTGAAATGTAGAAGGTGCATTGGTAAGGCCAAAAGGCATGACCAAAAATTCATAATGACCCTCATGAGTTCAGAATGTTGTTTTTGGAATATCTTCAGTCTTCATTCTAATTTGATGATATCCTGAACCAAGATCCAACTTGGTAAAATAAATTGCTCCATGTAATTCATCCAATAATTCATCAATCACAGGAATGGGAAATTTATCTCTAATGGTGAGTTTATTGAGCTCCCTATAATCTGTACACATTCGCCATGATCCATCCTTCTTGTGTACCAATACTACAAGAGAACTTTGACTAGGTTGAATTGTACCCACCTCTAACATTTCTGCAATCATACGTTCAATTTCTCTCTTTTGGATGTAAGGATATCTATAAGGTCTGATGTTTGGAGGAACACTTTCTGGAATCAAATGAATAGCATGATCATGATCACGAATAGGTGGGAGTCCTTTGGGAGTTTCAAACACCTTGGAATGAGTGTCCAAGACTTGTTGGAGATCTACAGAAATAAATGATTTTGATGTTGGAACTTCTAGTGAGAATAATTGTGCAATTACACCTCGTTTTTCTTTCTTTAGAAGCTTTGTCATGACATTAGAGCTTATTATCCTTCCTGGATTCCCTGCAATACCCCGTGATTCGACTTCCTTTCCTTCTGAAAAAAATTTCAAGAAAAGTTCTTGAAAATTAAAAGCTACTGTCCCCAAAGATTGTAATCATTGTACTCCTAGTACAACATCAGCACCTCCCATAGGAATGGAAAGCATTGGACTAGTCAATACATATTCCCCCATGGTTAGCTTGATATTATGGAATTTTCCAGAGCAATTTATAGTTCTTCCATTTGCAACCATCACTTGACATTCTGGTGCTGGGTATAGGAAACAATTTAATTCCTTGGCTACCTTATAATGAATAAAATTATGGGTGCTACCTTAATCAATCAACACTATTACCCTTTTCTTCTTTATATGTCCTTCTATCTTGAGAGTTTGAGGAGTGGTAATTCCTGCCAGTGCATTACACGATATGGTCGAATTCATTTCTTCCTCTTCTAGGGGTGGTTCCTGGTGTATATCCTCTTCTTGTTCATTTTCTTCTTCTTCTTCACAATCTATGTAAAATAATTTCTTCTCAGCACACTTATGACCTTTAGTGTATTTGCTATCACAACTGTAGCAAAGCCCTTTTGCTCTTTTTTCTTCCAATTGTTGTGGTGTCAACCTTGTAGGTTGTGTAAATCTAGGCGTAGCAACACTTCCTTCTTTATAGAATTGAGTGGTAGGCTTCCTTGTCGCCATAATTTTACATTCAACTTTTCTTGCCAACCCGAATGCCTTCTCCAATGAATCAGGTTCCAAAACGCGAACTTCATGTTGGATGTTATCCTTTAAAGTGCCTATGAAGAGATCAATCCTGTGTTCCTCTGGAATATCAGTTACCCTTATATTCAATTTTTGGAAGTCCTCAATGTGCTGCCCCACTAAACCCTTTGTTTGAGATTTATCAATTGGCTAAAGAAGGTGTTGCTCTTTGTATCCTCATAATGTGCTATCATTTCCTCCGTAAAAATTGACCAAGTGACAATTTTTTTACGGGAGCAAAGCCATCGATACCATACAAATGTATTTTGTTCTAATGTAAAGTTGCAATGCGTACCTTTTGTGTGTTTTGCACGTTATGGAGATCAAAATATTGCTCCATCTGTAGTATCCATGTTACAGGATCCTTTCCATCAAACCTCCTCATATCCATTTTTGGAATATGGTGGTTCTTCCCGCCAACATTAGAGTTTATGAAATCACGATTAACATTTATTTTGTTCTCATCATGAGGTTCTTCTACTATATTTCCGCCATTAGGAATCATTTATTGTTTTAAGCTTGTCATCAAGCCTTCCATGTATGCTTTTAGATCATTCTTCATGTTTTCCATGTTTTCTTTCATGTCATCCATCTTAGCTTCCATGCCCACTTCCATGCCATCCATCTTAGCTTCCAAACCATTCATATTATCTTCCACGTATTTCTTCAAACCATCCATCTTAGTTTCCATGCCTTTCTTCAAAACTTCCATTTCATTTTTTGTTGTTCTTTGCGAGAGCGAAATTTGTTGCACTTCTTGCTCTGTAATTTTGATATGTCATGTCGCCATTCTTCATCTTCTGCGAGTTTTAGTAGAGCTCTTATAATATATAACGGCTTAATGGGCGTTGAATTATTTTTAGGGGCCATTTTAGAATCCAATACTGATATCTATTCTATAATATGCCCTTGGAATAAATTCAACTTGATTATTCAAACAAGACTTATGCAATTCGGAAAAAAATACGCACCTTTTACTTGCTTTTGAGGAGCTTGATATTGAAATTGAATTATCTCTGTAATTGGGGATCTTCAATATCTGAAATTCATCCCTATAGTAGCCCTATGAATTTTCTTTCAAATGGTACAGGTCTGATCTGATTTGGATTCTTCAAGACAAAGTTATTTCCAATCTCCCACAATGACCCAATTTTGGACTGGTTCAGTAGAGTGAACTTGTACGACTTTCCATGTGTCATTGTTTCATTATTCAGCTCTGAAATTGATAGCCAAGAAACTAAAGTCCATGTACTTGCTTCCAATTTTTACGGAACTTCAATCCGATGCTTAGAGAGAGAGTTATGAATCTTTTCCCACGATCACCTCTTTGAGAAGAAATTATGGAGCCTGAAAAAGCACTACCTTCCACAGATCATATCTCCGAAAATATTGTGAACCAAGATCTGAAATTTTTTGAAGAGTTTCCTAAAGATTTTGGCTTCGCACCATAAATATTTCAGATTCTGAACCTTTGTAGAAAAAACGTTATAGCGAAAATTCCATGATGACCTGTTTAGGAGCCTGAAAAAAGACCTAACTTCCACAGATCATATCTCCGAAAATATTGCGAACCAAGCTCTGAAATTTTTTGACGATGTTCCTCAGGAGTTTGGCTTCGCACCCTAAAAATTTCAGCTTATTAAGCTTCGTAGAAAAAAATTTATAGAAAAAATTCCACACTGACCTATTTGGAGCAGAAAAACCCTAAAATCCAAAGCTTTGATACCAAATGTTGTGAAACTAGCTCCAAATAAATAAAAAAAGAGATATCAACGTCTTAGAAATAAGCCACTTCGAGGGGGAAACCTCCAATACATTACATGAATGAAAAATTCTTGGATGATACAATTACAAACCTTTGCTATGGCAGAGTTCATGGGCCATAATGTAATCCTAGTAGGCCACAATGTAATCCTAGCCGACCTAACAATAATAATTTAAGGGCACAATAACAAAAAAATGGTAGTTACAAGGGTACAATAATAACAATAAGGGGGTTACACTAACAACAATATGTTGAATCTTTAATTAAACTGAGAGGGGGGGGGGTGAATCAGTTTAATACATACATAAGCTTTTTAAAATTTTCACCAAACTTATTTACAGCTTAATTTGTGAACAGTCTTAAAATGTTGCAGCTAATATTAAATTAATGTGACACCATACTTATGTTGAGAGCAACAAACAATTAAGTAGATTGAAAGAATCACATCAACACATAAGAAACACACACAGAGACAACAGATGTAAGTGGAAAACCATAAAGGGAGAAAACCACATCTTATTATTGTTGTGATGCAAAGGCAAGCTCCAACTCCCTCTCACCACTTTTTTCTGCAGGCACCAACCTTCACGAGGCTCTTTCCTCAATTCTGCAAGCTACAACTTGCAAGTAAGCACAAACTCCCTTCAATTTTCTGCAAGCACCAACCTACAGGAGGCTCCAATCTCAGTCAGCTACAACTGACAGCTATCAAGCTGCAACTTGATAGGGAAGCTCCAACTTCCTCAATTTATCAAACTGAATGTTTGTTGATTTACCTTAGATATCAGCTTTGTTCTGTAGCTTCTCTTTTTGTTCTTATTTTCTTAATCTTCTCTGCCTCTCTCTTTTGTATTTTGCCTTCTCTATATTTACTCTCTCTAACCTCTCTTTGCATATCAAAATGATATTATTTATAAGGATTTTCTTGTGACTGTTAGCATTCCTCAATGAATTTGGAATGGACAGCCATGCCTCTTCGTTTTCTTCCTTCTTATTTCTTTTTTAGCTCACTCAGAAAAATGTAACTGTAGGTGCTTATTTTAATCTTACAGTGGGATTTTGTTTTCTTCCGGAGACTTGCCAATGCATTACAAACAATAAAAAATTCAATTACAATGTTCACATTCACATATAATGAAAACTCCAGCTCACTCATTTAGCCTCTTGGCTTGCTGCGCATTTGTCTTTTCTGTGATTGTGTTTTATCTCCTTTCAGCTCTGTTTTCTTTTCTGTCCTATGCTGTGGTGTAACTACTGCATACGTGTAATTGTGCTTTTTGTAAATATGTGTAACTGCTGACTGTAATTCTGGGCAAATTCCAACCCTTTACACACAGCAAGTGTCTTGTTGATGTGGAAGTTCCACAAGAAGAACATTCATACATCACAATTGTATTAAATAAAGAATCACCCTCCACCTTGAGCCGAAACCCGTGGGTCTATAGACCACGCGGCATATTTTAATACCATCGCAACCATCGTTTTAACTTTATGATAGCTCTTATATATATATATATATAACCCAACTTTCATTATACTAACTGCCTTTTAATATGCCTTTAAATCAATTCTCGGCGTATATAATAAAACTTGTTTAAAACATATAAAAACTCCTTTCGGTTCCACTTGCCACGTTTCCCGACGCAATATATTGCTCCTCAGCGATTTTCAATTGCGATTGATTGCAATCGCAAGTTGCCTTGCTCCGATGCGATTGAAGACTGTTTATTGTTCTTTGCTGATGCGATTGGAACTCAAATACTTATTAATCATAGTTTATAAGCCCATCGAGTACGGGCTTCAATCGCAATCGCAAGTCTTTTAATATATGTTCCGACGGTCTGTCTCTTTCCGATACGATTGACCACTATTCACTGCATTTTACCCATGCAATCCGGTTGGAATTCAAACTTATAAAAACATAACTTATAGACCCATCGGGCCCGGGCTTTCAATCGCAATCGCAAGTTTTGGTTGGATGTTCCGATAGGCCCATACTGCGATGCTATGATGCGATTAGGTCTAAATTCAAATATATATCAACCATCGTTTATACGCCCATCGGGTCCAGGCTCTCAATCGGAATCGCAAGTCTTTGTTTATGTGATCCGCTGCCAAATTTTTCTCCGATGTGATTCATACGGGTCCCATCATATGGTACTTAGGTTATTTATTTATAAAGTGCTCCACTTATATATATTTATGCTTTGACCTTTTTTCATATGATGCGCTACACATATATGTAAGTTTTCCGCTTGGGTTATACGATTCTCGGAATAAGGTTTGTCTATATATATGTAAATAACGCCCGGCTTGGGGTATGATTCTTGGAATTATATAACGGCTCTGCCTCTGCCTTTACCTCTGCTGCTTCTGTCATTCTGCCTCTACCTCTACTGCTGTGATAACGGCTCTGTCTTTGTATTCGCTGCTTCCTTTGTCTATCTCTGTCTTTGCTACCTCCTTTTCCATCAATGGCAACATTTCCAACACAATAAGGGGCTATACTAGTAATATAGGGACCTAACATGGCACAACGTACAAAGGGAGCTATCGCCCCCCCATGAACCCCCCGCTCGTGACTAGTCGTGGAAAGAATATAACACATACCCAACATGAAGAAGGAAGTGGCAGTGAGCAAGAGAGTGACTATGAAGAAGAGGGTGATGATGAGGCAAGCCAAAATGAAGTAGCAAACATGGAGATTGAAAGTAGTGAGGGTGATGAAGGTAAAAATGAGCCTAGGAGCAATTAAAAGAGTAAGGCTCTTAGTGATGAAGAGGAAGAGGTCAGCCATGAGACAAAGGACATGGAGATATATGGAGGTGACAATCAGGACAACATCCATGATGACCATGCAGGAAATCAAAACAGTGAGATCCATGATGATACAAAGGACAATGAAGGAGACAGTAAAGAGGTAAAGAACATGGAAACAGAAGATGAGGGTGATGATAGTGTAGGAAATGAGGAAGGTGATAGTGAGAATTAATTGAGCATTGATGAAGAGGAGGTCAGCAATAAAATAGAGGCATGGAGGTGAATGATGATGAAGAGGAGGTAAGTGATGAATAAAGCAGCAATCACACTAAAAATTATGAAAATGAGGAGGAAGAAGACAACGTGGGCACTAATGAGGAAAGTGAAAAAGACAAAGAGGATGTTGACAATGCAGAAAATGAAGAAGAGGCTGGAGATATTCATGAAGACAGTAAAGAAGATCAGGAGGCCGGCAACCAAAATGAAGGTCACAGCAATGATGAAGGTAGCTACAATGAAGAATAAGATGAGAGTGCACAAATCAGTGAAGATGCCAACAGTGAGACTAGTGATGAAGGTAAAGAGGTAAGCAACAGTCTAGGTGATGGAAAAGAAGACATAGAGACAAATGATGATAGCCATGAGGAGGACACCAAAATGAGCCAAATTGAACCTTTTCCCTTGGCATACCACAAAGGAGAAAGACATGTATTTGTTGCCTCTAAAAGGCAAGGGACCATACCCTCCACTTCTACAAAGCAGCTAGATAAAGGAAAACAAAAGGTGAAGAGAGGAAAGAAAGGTAAGAAGGAGCTTAAACAAGGACTTGGCACCATTGACCTAGAAAGTGAAAATGAAAACAAGGAGAGGGCCAATAGCATACTACTTCAAAGCAAGAATGTAGAGATTAAAGACCTACAAAGGAGCCTTCGCATGGCACAATAAATTATTGATTATTATAAGGATGAGCATAAGCATATGAAGAAGATAAAAAGGGACCTTGGCCTACAGAAAAAGATGGCCAAACACTATGCCTTGAAAAACAAACTTGCTTGTGCCAAGCTCAAAGAGGCCCTTACTAAAATTCAAGCACTCAAAGGGGAAAAAGGCCAAGCTAATATTGGAATCTTGGCACAAGCTTCTCTACAGGTCTCTCAAACCCCATGAGGGAGACATCCACCAACTTTGAGAAAATTTTGACAATTTTTGGTTTTTTGTGAATTTGGAGGCCTCTAAACGCAACACCCCTAGCGCTACGCTTTCATCTCAGACATATTCAGAGGGAGAAACTTAAATTTTTGGAATTATCATGCCTATTACATTCTGCTCACCAATTTTCAGAGCATTTGGAGCATTTGACCCCTCAAAAGGTCAAAAAACACCTCATTTTTCACCTTTCTACCTCATTTTCAGGCATGGCGCTGCGCCTAGAGGAATGTTGGGAAATTTGAATTTTTTACAGGTTAATGAATCTAATTTAGAAACCAAAATGTATATTTGGAAATAATACTCAGCAAGCTTTCCAATGGGCCATCACGGAGCAAAATCCAACATCGGGAAGGTAACCAAAACTTGGGTGCAAGTGGACCCATTTTATGCCTGCGTTGGCGCTGCGCCTAGAGCAGTTTTGGTAATTTTGTCTTTGGGACAGGTAAATAAATCTCAATAAAGAAACCAAAGGTATATTTCGAAATTATACTCAGCAATATTTCCAACGGGCCATCACAGAGAAAATTCTGACATCGGGAAGGTCACCAAAATTTGGCTACAAGTGGACCCATTTTCTACCTGTCCTCGCACTGCACCTAGATCAGTGTTGGGAAATTTTCATTTTGGATAGGTTAATAAAGCTCATTTAGAACAACAAAGGTATATTTGGAAATTATACTCAGCCGGATTTCCAATGGGCCATCATAGAGAAAAATCCGACATCGGGAAGGTCACCAAAACTTGGCTGCAAGTGGACCCATTTTTAGCCTGTGAAGGCGCTGCGCTTTCAGACCTCACTTTGTGTTTTTGGCCAAAAGTCAACAAAAAACACCCATTAATTGAAAAATGATATTTTAATTTTTTGAGGCAGATCACCCCAAATTTAGTTGCTAGGAGTTATTTTGGAATTTATTTCATGAGATATTTTGTGCCTTGGGCCTTGCATGGTCTCTTGGGCATTAATGACATTTATGGATGATTTTGACATTTTCAACCATAGTTAGGGTTTTTTGCCCTCCTTTTCTAGATAAATAGAGCATGAGGGCTTCATTGTAAAATGTTGGCATTTTATGACTCTTGAGAGCAATACATGGTTTTTTGGAGCTTGAAGAGGAAATTGGTGTTGTGGAGCTTGTGAATGGCTTGTTTTGCTTATTGATGGAGAAAGATTGCTTGTAGGATCCCTGAGCTTCATTAATGGTGATGTGATTCTATTCAGTTCATGTTTCCTTATGTTTCATTGTGTTTCATCCTTCTATGTTGCAGTAGGACAAAGGTTTTAGACTAAGAGATGTTCTTCAAAGGCACCTTAGCTCTGTTTGTTCTTCACTGCCTCTATGTTTTCCTCTGCTAGGAGATTTTAGAGTTTTATTAATTGCTCTCTAGAACCCCTAAGCTTGTTTATCTCATGAATGGTTCAATACAGTAGATATCATAGATGTTTTATAGTAAGCTCTTCTTGTTCTGATATCACTAAAACATTTTTCTTGAGGTCTCTCTTTGAAGTACCACTGATTAGGTCTGCCAAAGAGGCTATGTTTCGATCATACCCTTTGTCCATGCTTGAAGATTTGTTTCAAAGATATTTATGGCTATGATCAATGATGTTTAGGCATTCCCTCTTATTTGATTAAAGTTATCTATTTATCTTAAATTTTTTCTAACCTTGAAGGTGAAATCACTAGAATTTAAATGAGTTTCTCGCCTTCTATATTTCATTGGATTGTTTTTCTGAAATGCTTATTTTCTTGAGTTGAATTAAAGAGTTATTGGTATGCCCTGTCTATTGATTACTTCTTTATGCTAAATAGTGTTGAATTCCCTTCTTGTTTTAAATATTTGACAAAGGATTCTTTATTGACCTTTGCCCTACTTTATTCACAAACTTGATGTTCATTTCATTCCACACAAACATTTAAAATACATTTGAACATGCTAAATTTGCCCTGTGATACTCCCTGATTTATTGTTGAAATTCCCATGACTTTTTATAGACTCCATAGCCCAATGACTTGAATTTTACCTCACTCCATTTATTCTACTTGACCATCTTACCCAACCAAAACAAACAAACAAAACCTACACTTAACAACTAGCCTAAAATCAAACCCTACTGCAAACAAGTTCACATCCTTTACACAAATAGAGAGAGCCCTCTCTGAGTCCAGGAAGGCTAGGTCCTAGGACTCCAAAGGCTAGTCTAGTGTTACCATGTGCATTTGGTATTACCAATATATCAAATCACGTGAACTTAACACCTCCAATTTCCTAATCCAATTGTCAAGCTTTTCTGAATTGACTTCACCATTAAACATTGGCAATTCAAACTGAACATCAAGTTTTAAAAAAGGAATTTTACCAGTGTTATTTGACTTGTGAGATTGATTCACCGAAGTAGAAGATGATGATAATGAGGATGAAGGTGATGATGGTGGATCTCCATTTCCTCCATTTCCCTTCTTTGAATTATCTTCATCTTTCTTTCCTCCTGAAGATCCTTGTCCTTCCTTGTGAAGTTTAGATCCTTCTCCTTCAAGTCACTCATTACGTTCTTGGTAAAGAACTTTCACCATTTTATTCAAATCAAGGAATGCTTTCCTGAGCACTCTTTATTCCTCCTTGGGATCAACTTCTTCATGGATTTCTTCCTCCCTTGAAGTCATGCTTATGGCTTCTTCTGCTTCTCTTTGAGGTGAAAATGAAGGTGGAGATAATGGCACTTTTTCCCTCCTTAGCTGAGGATTACTGTGAACTTTCACCAATTTACCTTCTCCTCTTTTAAGCTTCAGCCTAATATGCATTAAAACTCTTTCAAACTGTTACAAATCCTTGCACAAGGATTAAACATACAAAATACTCTAGCTTAGCTCAAGCTTTGATACCAACTTGATCTGAATGGAATGTATTAGTTTTGTTGTGCTAAGTATCCAAACAGTAATTAAATTTTGTGCATCAGGTTCACTGAAGTTTGCAGGTGAAATAAATGGTTTTAACTTAGTTAAACATATTTTTATGTGAGTTTAAAGCATGTAAATTAGCTTGTATAACATTGTTTAGTAGTAAATGATAGAGAATAAATCATCACATATGACAATACTCAACAAATTGATGAAGTAGTTCACCCCTCCTAGGATACATCTGCTGGTCTAGCTCCCAATGGCATGTCCCTCATATCTTATTGCTCAAAAATGGTAAGTACATGTGATAAAAATCCTCAAATGTATGTGCTCTCTGTAAAAACATCTTTATAATGCTTGAATTAGTCAGGAATGACTATTCATTTGCAGAAAACAAAGAATAGATGCTCAATACACTAAAAACACCCTAATGGCCCTTGTGGCTCCTTGACCTCTCCTAAAGTAGAACCTACATGAAATTACCTTTGATGGCTCTGAAAAATATTCCAATGATTTCATCCTGTCGAAATTAGCCAAAAATGACTATTCATTCTTTCAAAATGGTTGAAATCACTAAGATTTATGACCCAAACAGTAATTTTCCCAATCACTCCTAAGAAAGCTCCTCCAAAACTGGAGGAACTCCAATTAGCACCGACAAATTTGGCACTGGCCGCCGAATTTTGGGGTCCACCAGCAGAACCGCTGGGAAAACTGTCAGTTATATTTAATGTAAACCCCATCATGTGACTGTTGTCGGATTAACCGTCGGTTTCAAACTCCACCATTTGAGTCGGAACTGGGAGTTAAGGTTCCAAACCCATTAACTGTCACCTTAATGTTAAAAACCCTTGCATGTGAATAGGATTCTTTGTGCTAGCGGTTTCGTTTTTGATGTCACAGTTATCGTGTGGCTGTGGTTCCAAGCAGATGGACTTATGGTAGGGGGTTGGCCCTTAGGAGTTGGCCTCCCAAGCCATTATTTCATTTTTTGTTAAACTTTATATAGAACCGCCGACATATAGGGGTAAGAAACACCCCACAGGTGTAACGGTAAGACGTCTTGCATGCGTAGTGGAGGTTTCAGGTTTGACCCCTTCCGACTCCACAAAATTTTGATCTAACCTTGTGAGGACATGTGGCGTCCTACGGGCTTGCCACATGTCACTCAAGAATTTGTCCAATATAAAATCATCCAATGGTCCAGAGCCTCTGTACCCTCAACATCCAATGGTCCACAAAGTGCCATGTGGCACCACCACACTGGCTCTAAAGAAATGGAATATTCCTAAAATATTCTGACTATACCTACAAGCTAACTAGGCATCGAGCCACCAAATTTTTTGTTGTTTGGGAAAACAAATAGAACACGATATATTTCTCATATGACATCAGTTTTTCGAACCGTTCACGGCGCCGGAATTGCAACAACGGGACTTATTCGGTCGCTTAGGTTTGGACCTGTTTCGAGCACTTTTATTTTTGAGCATATGAATTGATCTCCTTATCACACCTCCCCATTGGGAATATTTTTGACCCCAAAAGCCTTCAATTACTTGTTCAGTAGATGAGGTAACAACTCCCTCACCTTTTCCACTTCCATCCATCTTGCCTTACTTGGTTTGCTGCCCTTGAGCCCAATCCGAAGATAATCGACACTTCCTCTTTTAGAAGTGTGTGTCCTCCTGTCAAGGATAGCATCCTCCTTGAGCTCATCCATAAATTCTGGCAAGAAATCTTCTATTGATGGCATCTAAATGTCACTCCCTTGATCATCAATCAATGGAGCCTCATACAAACATAAATTCTCCACATTGACAATGGAATACATTTACATATATGAAGAAAAGTTAAGTTGAAATGCATTATTACCAACTTGTTTAATAATCTTGAATGGACCATAATGAGTAGGCTTCAACTTTTTACCTTCTCCTTGCATCCTTTCTTTGCTTATGTGCAACCATACTTCATCTCCTTCTTGAAAATTGTGATCAACTCTTTGTTTGTCATGCCTCTCCTTGTATTTGCTTCGAATTTTTTCAAGTTGTTCTTGAACTTGCTGATGAAGAAGCTGAATTCGCTCAATGAACATGCAAGCTTTGTCAATTTCACTATTCCCATCAATGGAAACATCCTTCTCAATAATGAAATCTAGAGGTGACTTTGGTAAATACCCAAAGTAGGCTTCAAAAGGTGAAGTATTTGTAGAAGAGTGTTTGGCCGAGTTGTAAGCGTGTTGAATGTAATGTAGATGCTCATCCCACAACTTAGGATGCTTTCTGCAATAACCTCTCAAAAGATGCACAATGGTTATGTTCACTACCTCAGTTTGGCCATATATTTTCGGATGAAAAGAAGTACTCGTTTTCAACTTGGTGTCCATCATCTTCCATAAATTGGACCAAAAATTCCCAACAAATCTGGAATCCCCGTCACTAACAATAGAAGTAGGCAAACCATAATGAACCCATACATTTTGAAAATATAATTAAGCAGTTTGCTTACTAGTAATAGATTTCTTACACAACATAAGAATACACATATTTCTAAATCTATTAACTACTACATAAAGATAATCATGCTGCTTTCTAGACATAGATAGACCTCCAACAAAGTCCATAGATACACTTTCTCATGGCCTTGATGGTACTGGTAATGGCGTGTACAACCCAAGCTTCCTATTGCTAGGCTTTCTTATAGCACATAACGAACAACCTATAATGAAACGTGAAACACTATCTTCCATGTGAGGCCAATAACAATACCTCTGTAAATGTGTCATTGTTTTTCTTACCCCGAAATGTCCAGCAATAAGAAAAGAATGAGCTTCTCTCATGACACTTAGTCTCTACCCTTGTGGTATACACAACTTGCCCAAATTAAACAACAAATTTTTATGCATGTGATAATCATTCTCTTCAACTTGATTCCCTTAACTCAAGTTAGCATACACATCCCTAAAATCAACATCAGATGCATACTGTTCTATGTAACTCTCATGTACTATAGAATCATTTCTTAAGAAAAGTAGAAGCACTAATAATAGGCCTTGAAAGCATATCAGAAAATTTATTGAAAATACCTTTATTTTACCTTATTACCAAGTGAAATTGTTGTAAGAAACCCATCCATCTGAAATTACGTGATTGTTGCAATTTACTTTGCGACTGCAAGTACTGTAATGGTTGGTGATTGGTATGTACAACTGTCTCTTTACCCATAAAATAGTTTTTCCACTTTTTGACACTTTGAACCAACACATAAAAATCCTTATCATATGTAGGTAAATTAAATACAACCCCATTAAATGTCTCAAAATGAAAAGTGATAGGCTTACCATGCTACAAGAGAACTGCACCCATGGCATAATCACTAGCATCTGTCTGTATCTCGAATGGATATCTCAAGTCCAGTAAAGCAAGGACTGGAGTTGAACTGATCTTCTCTTTCAAATATTCAAAAGCTTTCTTTTATTTTCCTCCCCATTGAAAATCACGTTTCACACGTGTCACTGCATGCATAGGAGCTACTATGGCAGAAAAGTTAGCAATAAATTTTCTCCAATATTGAAATGCACCCAAAAAACTTCTTACCTCTGTAATGGATTTGGGAGTAGGAAAATTCACAATGGCTTCTACCTTAGAAGGATCAATTTTCAATGCACCTCCTCCTACAATATGTCCCAAATAAACCAAAGAAGTCTTTCAAAATTCACACTTATACATCTTAAGAAATAATTGCTCTTTCCTCAAAACATCAAGTACATGCTTAACATGCTTAACATGCATGACATGCTCTTCTCTAGTCTTGCTAAAAAACCAGATTTCATCTAAGTAGACTATAGTAAAATCATCAAGGAATGGACACAAAACATCATCCATAACACGCATGAAAGTTGCAGGTGCATTACACAAACCAAAAGGCATAACTAGCCACTCAAAGAGTCCTTGTTTGGTTTTGAATGCAGTCTTCCAAATATCACTTTCTGCAATTCTAACTTGATGTTATCCACTATGTAAGTCTATATTCGTGAAAAAGTTAGCATCTTTCAGCTGATCTAACAAATCACCTATCCCTGGGAGTGGGTAACATTTTTTTTACCATAATCTTGTTCAAAGCTCTGAAGTCCACACACATACGCCAAGTTCCATATTTCTTTGGAATCAATAATATCGGTGACCCGCATGGCGAAGTGATTGGTATTATGAGTCCCTTTTTCAACAAGTCTTTAATTTACCTCTTTATTTCAGCATTCTCCATGATAGACATGTGGTACATGCCTATGTTTGGAAGAGGAAAATCCTGTTGCAACTGAATCTCATGTTGCATCTCCCTTTTAGGAGGAAATCATGTTGGCTCCTGAAACATCTCATGATGTGCATCAACTACATCATATAAATCTTATTTTAACTTGGGATCATAATCTTCAAATGACTCATGATTCACATCAGCTTTAGGCTTAATCATAAGAAGTACGAAACTCTTACTAGAATTCACTAGCCTTTTTACCTATCCAGCATTTACCATAGCAATGTTTGTCTTCTTGCGATGTGCTCTAAAAATAAACTCCTTGCCATATTTGAAAAGATGAAACTTGTTCTCATGGTGATAGAGGATAGATTTCCTGTCATATAAATAAGGACTTCCCAAAATAATTCTTGTAATGTCAAGCGAAACAATATCTAATTCAATCGTGTCAATAAAATGTGCAGTAATTGCAAAGTGCAATATACACTTCTTTGAAACCTGTAAGTTTGTATCCTTACAAATCCAACCAAGTAGATATGGTTTTGGATGTGGAATGGTCTCAAGGTCTAGTTTCTTGACTAAGTCTTCAGAGATAAGGTTCGCTTGTGAACCACTGTCAAACAATGTGTCAATCTTTGTATGTTTTGAAATAACCTTCACATGAAACAACTCAATTCTTTATTCTTCATTTGGAGCTTGTACATGACAATTTGAAGTGCTAGTACTTGGTTTAGTTTCAGTTTCTTTTCCCTTCATATTCTTCAAACCCATGGCTGTAATTTTGGTTTCGTCACCTGAATCATCACCTAAGTCTTGTTGTGTAGTAGCTGCAGTTTTCTGCTTCCCTTTGTTTTTGTTAAATTGGGTTCCTTTTTCAGGATGTAACTTCCAACAGTATTTGTCTCCGTGGCCTTCTCTTTAATAGTGCTTACAAACCACTTTTTCTCCCTTGTTTTTGACATATGCATTTTTCTTGCCTTTTCCTTTAGAGGTTTTGTCTTTGTTCTTCCCCTTGAAAGGCTTGTTCCTACCCTTTTCAAAAGTGTTTTTCCCTCTAGGCTCTAAATGTGTGGCTTGAGCACAAACCTCATCTAGACTAGTAGGATTGAACATAAGGATAGTGTGTTTTAGATAGCTATGTAAGCCTCCTATGTACTTTAGTAAAGTTTCTTGACTTTGCAAATCTACCCCTAATAAGAGAGCTCTTCTCCTAAATTCTTGGGTGTAGTCTTGTACATTTTGTCCTTTAAGTTGTCTAAAAATTTTCCAATTCATGATAGCTTTCTTTAAACGAGCTAATGGATAAAACTATTGTTTTATCGCAGTATATAAATCATCCCATGATAAAATAATCTTACCGTTTTTTTTAATCTCCTCCTTTGTCTTGGCTTCCCACCAAACAAGTGTTGCACCTTCCATTCTCAAAGAAGGTAGCTTAATTTTAGTGTCGTCATCATGAAGGTTCTTGATTCTCAAATAAACCTCCAATTTCCTAATCCAATTGTCAATATTTTCTGCATTGACTTCACCATTAAACGTTGGAAATTCAAACTTAACATCAAATTTTAAAAAAGGAATTTTACCAGTGTTCTTTGACTTGTGAGATTGATTCATCGAAGTAGAGGATGATGATGATGAGGATGAGGGTGATGATGGTGGATCTCCATTTCCTCCATTTCCCTTCTTTGAATTATCTTCATCTTTATTTCCTCCTGAAGATCCTTCTCCTTCCTTGTGAAGTTTAGATCCTTCTCCTTCAAGTCTCTCATTTCTTTCTTGGTAAATAACTCTCACCATTTCAGTCATATCAAGGAATAAATTCCTGAACACTCTTTCTTCCTCCTTGGGATCAATTTCTTCATGGATTTCTTCCTCTCTTGAAGCCATGCTTATGGCTTCTTCTACTTCTCTTTGAGCTGGAATTGAAGGTGGATATAATGGCACTTTGCCCTCCTTGGCTGAGGATTACTTTGAACTTTCACCAATTGACCTTCTCCTCTCTTAAGCTTCAACCTATTAAGCATTAAAACTCTTACAAATTGTTAAAAAAGTACTTTCACAAAGATTAAACAGAGAAAATACTCTAGCTTATCTCAAGCTCTGATACCAACTTGATCTAAATGGAATGTATTAGTTTTGTTGTGCTAAGTATCCAAATATTAATTAAATTGTGTGCATAAGGTTCGTTGAAGTTTGCAAGTGAAACAAATGGTTTTAAATTAGATAAAAAGATTTTTATGTGAGGTTAAAGCATGTAAATTAGCTTATATAGCACTATTCAACAATAAATGACAAAGGATAAAGCATCACATTTGAAAATACTCAATAAATTGATGAAGCAATTCACCCCTCCTGGGCTACATCTGCTGGTCCAGCTCCCAATGGCATGTTTCTCATATCTTATTGCTCAAAAATCGTAAGTACATGTGATAAAAAGACTCAAATGGCTATGATCTTTGTAAAAATAGCTTCAGAATTCTTGAATTATTTAGGAATGACTATTCATTTGCAGAAAATAGAGAATAGATGCTCAATACATTGAAAATACCCCAGTGGCCCTAGTTGCTCCTTGACCTCTCCTGAAGAAAAAACTGTGTGAAATGACCTCTAATGACTCTGAAACTTGTTCCAATGAGTTCAGCCTGTCGAAATTAGCCAAAAATTATTATTCATTCTTTCGAAATGGTCAAAATCCCCAAGCGTTATGACCCAGATAGTAATTTTCCCAATCACTCCTAAGAAAGCTCCTCCAAAACAGGAGGAACTCCAATTAGCGCCGACAAATTTGGCACTGGCCGCTGAATTTGGGGGTCTACCAGCGGAACCGCTGGTGAAATTGTCAGTTATATTTAATGTAAAATCCCATCATGTGACTGCTCTCAGATTAACCATCGGTTTCAAATTCTGTTGTTTGAGTTGGAACCGGGAATTAATGTTCCGAACCCATTAACCGTCACCTTAACATTGAAACCCCTCACATGTGAACAAGATTATTTGTGCTAGTGGTCTCTTTTTTGATGTCACGGTTACCATGTGGCCATGGTTCCAAGTGGATGGATGTATGGTAGGGGGGATAACCCTTAGGGGCTGGCCTCCCAAGCCATCATTACAATTTTTTTAAAACTTTATATAAAACCACCGACCTATAGGGGTAAGAAACAACCCAAAAGTGGAACAATAATACATCTTGTGCACGTAGTGGAGGTTGTGGGTTCAATCCCCATCGACTCCAAAAAAAATTGATCTAACCTTGTGAGGACACGTGGCAGCCTGCGGGCTTGCCACGTGTCACTCAACCATTTGTCTAATATAAACTCATCCAACGGTCAAGAAACCTTCGTACCCTCAACATCTGATAGTCCTTAGAGTGCCACATGGCACAACCACACTGGCTTTGAAGAAATGGAATATTCCTAGAATATTTTGACTGTATCTGCAAGCTGACTGGACATCTAGTCACCAAATTTTTGTTTTTTGGGAAAACGAACAGAATGTGATATCTTTCTCATACGACATTGGTTTTTCGAACCATTCATGGTACCGGAATTGCAACGACGAGTCCTTTCTGGTTGCTCAGGTTCGGACCTGTTTCGAGCACTTTCATTTTTTAGCATATAACTTGATCTCCTCATGAGAACCTCTAAACTCTCACATTTCATCTGTCACAAGTATGATATAACATGTGACATCATTATTAATAATCGGTTACTTCATAGTATTCTTTTGTGTTGCTACTTTTCACATTTATTACTCTGCTCTGCTACTTCTGCATATGCCCTATGATATAATATATGTATAAATTCGTCTAAATAATTGTGCTCTATTGAAGATAACCTCAAATGGATGTCAGATTTCTAAGAGAATATTGGCTTCTGCAAATACTTTGTTGGAATTATTCTTGGTTTTTCATCATTGAAGCATTTTCTTCTGACATACCCTTCAAAGCGGCATTGGCTGCTTTTTTCTTGGCCTCATGAAGAGATTCAATTAGTTTTCAAGCACAGTGATAGGATGGTAAGCCATTTTGATTAGATGTTTAGCTACATCTATAGGTGTCATATCAGAGACCTCCATCACATCTTGGATCTCCGGAAATAGAGGATGGTCTTTAATGGTGAGGTAATTTCATGAAAGAATCTTGAACTCTCTGAAAGTGTAGAATGAGAGGAGAATGTGTTTGTCCATCCAACAGGACTGGAAAAGTGTCAGGTCGAGCCTTTCGATGTTTTTGGTGGTGAATGTGAATAATTTTTCACTTTCAAAACATGACTACAAACCGTTTGTGAAGTTCAAAACGTGGAAAGGGTCACTCTTTTGTCCCCGTCTGCTTCGCGCTCCTCTGGCTTCTTGAAACCAAACAACTTCTCTTTTGTTGTTGCTTCTTCTTCTTCTTGCAATCTGAGATATCGAGAATACAATCAATACCTTATATTATGATGATTGATTTATTAGTGGTGGAGATGAGAAGTTTTCTTAGTTATGCATTTTTCTTCAGTTGGGTGAGCTCCAGGTCATAGATGTCGTACTTAAGAACTTTAGCCATGGAGGCAATCAAACTAGACTTTCCCATTCTAGGGGAGTGGTAGATAAAATAACCATGATTCCATGCTTTCCCAACTTGTCTATAATACTTCTTTGCCCTCGTGAATCTCTTGAGGCCTTCCACGATCTCCTTCTTGACCTCTCTTTCCAGAGCCAAAGTTTTGAAGGTCGAAGGATGATCAAACATAGCAGACATCGACACCCTGTTCCAAAATTCATAATCCTTTGAATCAGATTTATTGGTGTTAATATTTCAGTAGTGGCTTCTAATATCAATTGTTTTTTCTTCTTCCATGACATGAGGAAGATACTCATCGAATTTATTTTTCTTGTGTTATTTGTTGAACGTTAACTCGTAATAGAATTTATCCTTGGTGTTGGAGTCCCAAGAGAATAAGACCATATGTTTTGACTCTTTATTTTGGAAGACCCACCACACATTGATACCCTCATATTCCTATTTTATATTGATAGCACAGACCATAGGGTCTGCAACTTAAAAATAAACACACACAACATAATTTTGAAAACCATACAATAGGCATGCACACAAAACTCAATAAATAATTAATTAATAAATGAAAATAATTACTGGAGAACTCTTGGCCTCATGTTTTCCAACTCATTCCTCACTCTCACACACTCTTCACTCTTCTCATGGCTCATAGTCTCACCTCTATTTATACAATTGGATTAGAACCCAAGGAGGTTCTAGATCTTAAGCTAACTCCCAAAATATCTCTCCTAATCCCTAACATCTCTCATCTAATCTCTAAAAGCTCTCATTCAATCCCTTATCTCAAGATAAGAGTTAAATAACACATAATCTTCTCAAACCTTCCACAATCCTGTCGAATCTTCTCATATTTACAATAATCCTCATTCTCTCCTAAAAACTATAAGAAAATAAATTAATTAATTAATCTTCACTTTACAAACTAAATCCTCTAGTAAATGATTAACCTAGGTTAGATGCACTTGCATTAGAATCCCCAGGTAAAATAAAATCATGGTCTCCTGACCATCATTCTTTAAGATGATAAGAATCCTCTTGGATCCCAAACTTTCATTTGCAGTAAATCAATTTCTCTGCCATGTTGTCGATGTTTTGTGTTTGTCCTCTTATGTCTTCCAACCTTCCAAACTTTATATTTTCATTGTCCCTTCTCCTTTCTGATGTATGCTTATTCTATTATCATCAACAAGCTTCTGCCATCTTCTTTCCTTCCTGCAATATGTTTCTTTTGGGACACTTTCACCATCAATTTTCTAATCTCTTCAATTTCTGTGTCCAAGTTGTCTTCTTTTTGGTAAAAATCACCCATTATTTATTGAAAATGGTTGTTTTTCTCCATGAATTCACTAGGATACCACTCATCATCTATCGTTAATTGCCTCTTATCCTAGAAGTCGTCCTCATTTTTGCCACTTTTCTGCTGCATTTTATTCATTGAAATCTCATCCTCATCTTCTATTAAATTGTTTCAGTCCATCATCATTTCATTTTCTTCACAACTGTTCTTTGGATTGTCCAAACAATCCTCTAAAAATCTATTTCTGCAGCAATATCCTCCATATCTATACCTTTGTATACTTGCATAGGTTCCTACAATGGTTCCTGAGCTTCCTTAATTTCCATCTTACCCTTGGTTTCTTGCGATTCTCCACTACCTACGAGCACAAAAGAAGTATTAGTTACAAAACCATGAGACTTATAGGTCTCTCTTATGGCTTCCTGCATCCCTTCCTTATGTAATATACAATCCTTCAAGCTCCCCACTCACTCTTCCTCATCTTTTTCAATTTTCTTATTTGTGTCCATATCCATATGTTCATTATCCTCAGGTTGTTCTGGCCTCTTTTCAAACTGCACAATAGTCTTCAATGAGTGTTCTTCAGAATAATTTATGGTGCCATTTGTGGGAATCAAACCCATGTCCACATCATCATCATCATCAAGAAATGATCCTTGCTCTAGTTAACACGCACACACACACACACACACACACACACACACACGCACAGATATATGTGTGTGTGTGTGTGTGTGTGTAGTTCCTCTGCTTCCAAAACTTTCAGTTTACCCTTGAGTTTTATTTCCATCAATTGTTTTCTTTATCACCCATTCGTGTCTTTATCTTTGCAGTAGTTCCATCAATATATCAAGTCATGTTTTTAATTCAACAATCTCTCTCTCCTCATCATCAATGTCAAGTGCTATGGTATTTTTATAACTTTTCTCTAAATCATGTATCTTCATATTCTTCTCATTTCGTGAACTTCACCGTGTTCATTGTAATCACTTTACCAAGTTGTCTTTTCTGAACTTGACCAATGGTTCATTTCACTTGAACCTTATTTCTAAGCACTCCTTTGTGCTTTTCTCCACAAAGGAGTGCTTAGAAATAAGGTTCAAGTGAAATGAACCATTGGTCGAGTTCAGAAAAGACAACTTGGTAAAGTGATTACAATGAACACGGTGAAGTTCACGAAATGAGAAGAATATGAAGATACATGATTTAGATAAAAGTTATAAAAATACCATAGCAGTTGACATTGATGATGATGAGAGAGAGATTGTTGAATTAAAAGCACGACTTGATATATTGATGGAACTACTACAAAGACAAAGACACGAATGGGTGATAAAGAAAACAATTGATGGAAATAAAACTCGAGGGTAAACTGAAATTTTTGGAAGCAGAGGAACTCCACACATATATACATATGTGTGTGTGTGTGTGTGTGTGTGTGTGTGTGTATGTGGAGTTCCTCTGCTTCCAAAACTTTCAGTTTACCCTTGAGTTTTATTTCCATCAATTGTTTTCTTTATCACCCATTCATGTCTTTGTCTTTGTAGTAGTTCCATAAATATATCAAGTAGTGTTTTTAATTCAACAATCTCTCTCTCCTCGTCATCAATGTCAACTGCTATAGTATTTTTATAACTTTTCTCTAAATCATGTATCTTCATATTCTTCTCATTTCGTGAACTTCACCGTGTTCATTGTAATCACTTTACCAAGTTGTCTTTTCTGAACTCGACCAATGGTTCATTTCACTTGAACCTTATTTCTAAGCACTCCTTTGTGCTTTTCTCCCTTTGTTGCAAACAAAAACTGTATTATTTCTTCAAACTGTCTTTACAATGACCAGACTCTTGGGTGTCGGACTCCGCTGATCATGCACCCAATTACATTCAAGTACTCAAACCTTTGACTTGACTTATGATTCTTTGACTCTAGACTTGACATAAACTCTTAATGGACCTTGGGTTTTGGTTACAACCAAGAATGCACCATTTTTTTATAATGTATAGATGACTTTTTAAACTTTAATTGGAATTTTACAACTCCTTTATGACTTCTAAAGTCATTACATTGCTTCAACTTCATTCCCTATAAAATCATATTTCATAACTAAATCCACTCTTTATAAAAAGCCCCAAAAATAGCATAAACTCCCTAAATTTAACTCAACCCTTCTCACTTTGTCATGGGATTTCATAAATTTTACATAAACTTTGGAAAACATTCATGATCCCCACCAATATTCAACTTAATTAAATCTCTCCCATGTTCCACTCATTCTCTCTCCTGGATTAAAATAATCTCTCATAGATAGTGTGCAGTCCCTTTACTCAATGTTTTTGATATGGATGATTTATATAAAAATGTAATAAAACCACGCATCCACTCAAAATAAAAGGAACTCCACAAAATTCTTGAGTATCCCCACAATTTCACTTTTGCTTTTCATTTAACTTTATTTTAGAGCTCTTATTAATTTGTATGAAATGGAGACTAAGAAATTTTCATGCCTTTGTTTAGAGAATGATGCCACATTACTTTGAATATTATTATGGCCTTTTTCTTATGAGGGATTTCTCCTTTTGCTTGTTCATAAGGATCACTCTTCTTTTATTTGACCAAAGGAGGAGATGCTACTTAAATGTTTGCACACATATTTTCATAGTGACTGAACTCCTACGTTGTGGCTTTATTTTTCAACGTCTATGTACATCGATTCTTGCACATTAACACTTGTACAACATAGGAATATAGTGATTACCTTCGTCTTTTCCTACCTGGCAGCGCAATCTCGGTAGTTATTTACACATGAGGATAACTCTTCTTCTCGGCCTTTACGCATAGTCTCAACGCAATTTTTTTTAATCTCTCACAGCAACATAATGTTCCTAATTTAAAACACGACTTTATCCATAATAAAATTCCGCTACCAATTCAATAGAAATATTTGAAGAAAAAATCAATTATTAAACACAGTATATTTTTTCCATGATCTAACTCACAATTTTTTCACGGAAAATCAATGCACCATTACAAATACTCAACGTTGGTTTTCCCTACCACAAAAAAAACTTGGTGACCAATCTAACAACAACATCAACAACATACCTCTAGCACGCAGCTCCATAGTCACACAGAACAAAATTTGAGGGAGAAAATTTAGTTTTCCATGATGGCTTCAGGCTCTACAAGCATGCAAAAAATTAATAAATCCCTCTTCTTGTTGTGTAAAGGAGACTCACTTGATATGAGGATTCAAATAATTATTCCATCTTATCTAAAATGATTGCTAGTTATTGTTGTGCTAGTATCATTTCCAGATATAAAATTCTCTTTCCTTTGGTTTGCTTATTCATCAAGAGTTTGTCCATGAGCATGTGATTGTCAATTCAATTTACTTGGTGAAATTTAGTGTTTGTCATAAACTTAAAATCATAACTTTAAATGACTGAACATCAGCAAATATAAACACAGCAAACACACATAACAGAGCTCAATACACAAAATTTTGTTGAAAGAGTTCACCCCTCCTGGGCTACGTCTCCTTAGTCCAAATTCATAGTGTGGGCCTTTGTATTAGCTTCAAGTGTGTTCAAATTGTTGTTAAAAGCTTCAAATGTTATTGGAAACTATTCCAATGAGTTTAAAACATCAAAATCTATAAAAATGACTACTTTTTTTCTCAATTTGGATTATGGATGCTCTGGCAATGGCTCCAACACCTAGTGGCCTTAGGCTTCAAAAATATTCAAATGCACAAAGAAATCTGTAGATAACCTCTTCTGCCTTTGCAACCTACTTCATTGAGTTCCTAGCATGTCAATTAGCCAAGAATTCCTCTTTCTAAGCTCTATTTGGGCGAAAATTTCCTCAGTTATGGAAAAAATTGTATTTCCCCCAATTTCTCCACTATTTCTGGAAAACTGGCAGTGAAAATTCTAAAAATAGAAATTCCGGCAAGTTTGATGTGCTCCCCTAAACTTCCACCAATCTAAACTGCAGTTAGCTTAAGTATAAGCATGCATTAAATATGGGATTAGCGCATAAGTGCAATCATCGAGGCGCGGTCATGTGGCATGGTCATGTGGTGGAGGGGTTGGCCACGGGCTAGCCCCTCCGCACTCCGTTGGTCAGAATGCGTAATGTTCAAGTATATGATGGCGTAGATATATTTAAATTTTTGAGTCGTGGCCCAATGGTTAGGGCGCGGGCTTGTGGGGCAAAGGTCTTGGGTTCAAAACCTGACCCCGCTCCCCATACCATGTTTTACACATATATTATAACCTTTGGATTTGATATCTCCCTGTCTTTGATATTTAAACATGTGGATCCGTCGACTATGGTTTATATAACAGATGACATTACATTTGAACCAATATATATATATTGCATCGAACCATATTATTTATATCATAATGGACTTTGGTATAATCCATAACCCAACGATAATTCCCAATGGACTTGGTATTTGGTTTTTTAATTTAAATATAATCTAATATATATATATAATACAATTCCACCTTAGGATCATTAGGAAATTTACACCCACATAGACCAAACTGGCGAATTAGAAAGTGCCACTTGTCACAGCCTCATTAGTTGAAACCTGAAGAATACTCCAGAAGATTAATTTTTTCCCACTGGGCTGCCATGTCAGCAACCAACAATTTTTTTTAGTTGTTTGAGAAACTAAACAATAGGCCATAACTTATTCATACGAACTCAAATTTCGATTAAACGAGTTGCGTTGGAATCCTAGTGATGAACTCTATCATGTCGTCCTGGTTTTGATCAATTCTGAAAACTTTTATTTTTGAGATAAATACTGAGAACTTGATCATTCCTCTCCACTAGAAGCCTTTTGGACCCCAAAAGCTCTCTTGATTGCTAATTATGTGAATGAGGCTTTGTTCCCTCACCCTTCTAGTCTTTATCCATTGAAATTTTCCTAATTTTATCATTTGGATATTTTCATAAAAAAGACAATTTTTTCTTTGATTCTGACGACCATCTATTGTTGTCTTTAACACTGTCATGCTGAAATATTTCTGAATTTGCAGAACAAAAATCTAATTTTGCAGAAAACATCTTGTTTCTACCTTGGTCAACAATCAAAGGAAATTTGGAATCTTTCTCACCTTGCACATTGTCACCATGGAGTTTTTTAGCTGATTTCACTTTGTACTTGCGTCGACTCTTGACCATGTTTATTCACCATTGCCATGTACCTTTTGGAAATCCGAAACTTGCATTTTTGGAACCCATGACTTCATTTCCAAGCTACTTTGTCACTTTCTCTTTGAGCTTTGCACCCTCTTGCACCGATATCTTGTTTCCAACACTGCTCAACACTATAGTTGACTGCTGCAAATGTTTTTTAGCTTCTTTCAAAGACAACTTGTTATCAATATGAAACAAGTCATTACAATTATAAGCATCTGTTTGAAAAATATGATGCAAAACATCACTTTTTTTTATCATCATCATTGTCAAGTTTTGACATGCATTGACTAGCCTCTTCATTTTCCCTGCATTAACTAAAGAAGTATTCCATTTCTTGCGATGAGCTCTTACAATACACTCCACTCTATCCTTAAGAAAATGATATTTGTTCTCATGGCGATAAAACACTACTTTCCTGTCATACAAATATGGACTTCCAAAGATAATCCCAAAAATGTCAAGTGGAATTACATCTAACTCGATTTCATCAAAAAGTTTGCAATAATAGCAAATCTAAAAATGCATTTCCTTGTAACCTATAAATTAGCATTCTTAACTATCCATCCCTAACGGTATGGTTTATGATGTGACATGGTTTCAAGGTTAAGATTTTTGACTAAATCTTATGAAATCAGGTTTGCTTGTGATCCCATATCAAATAATGCATCAATCTTTGTATGATTATAAATCACTCTAACATGGAACGATTCTTCTCTTATGTCTCAAATTTGGAGTGTTGATATGACTATTTGAGGAACTAGTAATTTCAACATGTTGCCATTTCAAACCCATCACAATAATTTTTGTCTCATCTCCTGAATCTGACCCTAAGTCTTTTTCAGCTATAGCAACAAATTTTCCTTTCTCTTTGGCTTTCAATCTATCTAGTTTCAATTCTGGATGAAGTTGCCAATAGTGGTCTTCATCATTGCCAGCCTTTGAAAAAATTTTACAAATTAGTTTTTCCTTCTCTTTCTTGATACTCGCATTCTCCTTTCCCTTCCATTTTCCTCCCTTCTCTTTTCCTTTACCCTCACTTTCACCTTTCTCCTCTATGTTTTGTTTTCCCTTTGCCTCTAAGTGTGTGGCTTGTACACAAATTTCATCTAAGTTGCTTGGTTTAAACATAAGGATAGTATGCTTAAAATAGGAATGTAAACCTCCTACGCATTTCAAGAGTGTATCTTGAGAATTCAAGTTTACTCCTAACAAAAAAGCTCTCTTTCTAAAATCCTGTGTGTACTCTTGAACAATTTGGCCTTTGAGCCACCTAAAGTTTTTCCAACTCATAATTTATTTTTTCATATAGGCTAATGGATAAAATTTTATTTTAATGGAAGGAATGAATTCAACCCAAGAAATGGAAATCTTACCATGGATTCACATTTCCTCTTGTGTCTTTGCCTCCCACCAGACTAGTGTTGCTCCTTCTAGGCTTAATGAAGCCAGCTGGATCTTTATGTCGTCTTTTTGTAAATTCTGAATTCTACAGTATACTTCCAATTGATGAATCCAATTGTCTAACTTCTCTGCATTAACCTCTCCATTGTATGTGGTAAGTTCAAACTTGATGTCCAACTTGAGTAATGGAGTCTTTCCTTTTGGGATCTTAGAATGAGTGTGGGTATGAATTTTTGTGGTGGATGTGGAAGATGAAGATGTTGATGAGGATGACGAATATGAGGATGGTGGATATGGAGGTGGATTTCCTCCACTACATTTTGAGCTCTTCTCTTCATCCTTATTACTATTTGAAGATCCTTCTCCATGTGGAGGCTTTGAACCTTCTCCAACTTTTTCTGCAATGAATGCTTCATACACGAATTTAACCATTATTTGCATCTCTTTGAAGTCTCTCTCAACATCCTCTTCTTTAGAATTTTCATGAGTCTCTTCATAGCCCAAAATTGTGGCTTTGGATTCAAGCTCAACCTCTGCAGCTTGTA
Organism: Pinus albicaulis; assembly: GCA_034641835.2. NCBI lineage: Eukaryota > Viridiplantae > Streptophyta > Pinopsida > Pinales > Pinaceae > Pinus > Pinus albicaulis. Next base: position 131,307,832 of record CM076584.1, on the reverse strand, counting down.
CCTCTTCAATCACTTCAGCCTCTTGTACAAATTGAACCTTTTCAATATCAACTTCTTGAGACAAAACTTGAGGTTCTTCAAGTCCAAGTTTGAGTGGAATATTGGATGAATATGATGCTTTCTCAGCTCTCTTCCTTCTTTTCCTAATCTCAGGACTAGCTACCAATCGCTTCCCTTCTCCTCTCTGCAATCTCAACCTTGTAAGTATCACAAAAATTGCAACTATTAAAACCTTCAAGCAAAACAAACAAGCAACCTTGTGTTCTGATACCAACTTGATTTGAAATGAGTGCTAGTTAATTTTATGCTAGTATCATTTCCAAATATAAAATTCTCTTTTCTTTGGTTTTCTTATTCATCAAGAGTTTTTCCATGAGCATGTGATTGTCAATTCAATTTACTTGGTGAAATTTAGTGTTTTTCATAAACTTAAGAATAATTTAAAATGACTAAAAAATAAAAAATATAAACACAACAAACACACATAACAGAGCTCAATACACATAATTTTGTTGAAGGAGTTCACCCCTCCTGGGCTACGTCTCCTTGGTCTAGTTTCATAGTGTGGGCCTTTGTATTAGCTTCAAGTGTGCTAAAATTGTTGTTACAAGCTTCAAATGCTATTGAAACATACCAGAAATGATTGTTTGTTTTCTCGATTTAGATTTTGGATGCTCTGGTAATGCCTCCAACACTTGGTGGCTCTAGGCTTCAAAACTATTCAAATGCACAAAAACACTTGTAGATGATCTCTTCTGCCTCTGCAACTGCTTCATTGAGCTCCTAGCATGTCAATTAGCCAATAATTCCTCTTTCTGAGCTCTGTTTGGGTGAAAATTGCCTCATTTATGGAAAAAACTATATTTCGCCCAATTTCTCCACTATTTATGGAAAAATGCTAGTTAAAATTCTAAAAATAGACATTCGGCCAAGTTTGGCACACTCCCCTAAAATTTCACCAGACTAAACTGCAGTTAGCTTAAGGATAGCGCGCATTAAAGATGATATTAGCGCATAAGCGTAATCATCGGGGTGTGGTCATGTGGCATTGTCATGTGGTGGAAGGGTTGGCCGTGGGTTGGCCCCTCCATGCTCCGTTCATCCAAATGCATAACGGTAAAATATATGATGGCGTGAATATATTTCAAGTTTGGAGCCGTGACCCAATGGTTAGGGCACGAGCTTGTTGGGCGGAGGTCCTGGGTTCAAATCCCGACCCCGCTCCCCATACCACGTTTTGCACATATATTACAACCTTTGGCTTTGATATCTCCATGACTTTGATATTTAAATATGCAGATCCATTGACTATGGTTTATATCATAACGAATGTTGGTATAATCCATAACCCAACGATAATTCCCAACATACATGGTATTTGATTTTTTAATTTAAATATAATATAATAATATATATAATATATAATATGTGTAACACACACACACACACACACACACACACACATATATAGTCATAATTAAATAAATAAATAAAATTACAATTCCACCTTAGGATCATTAGGAAATTTACCCCCACATAGAAAAAACTTGCGAATTAGAAAGTGCCACTTTTCACAGCCTCATTGGCTGAAACCTGAAGAATATTCCAGAAGATTCATTTTTGCTGACTGGGCTACCATGTCGACAACTTGTCACCAACCTGCAATTGTTTTTAGTTGTTTGAGGAAGTGAACATCAGGCCATAACTTACTCATAAAAACTGGGATTTCGATGAAACGAGTTGCGTTGGAATCGTGGTGATGAGCTTTATGTTGTCTCTCTAGTTTAGAGAAATTATGAAAATTTTGATTTTTGAGCTAAATACTTAGCACCTGATCGCCACCGTAAGAAAAAATTCTTCCCACTGCAAAGTTAAAAGGAGAAATGACTGAATCTCCCGTAGAATTTGCACCAACCTATTACATTTAAGCATGCACACGAGTCTTACACATCGAATCTCCCTCCAAAAAATGATCTACATATCCACAGGATCGATACAAATGTCCAACGCTGACTCTGTTCAATCCTTCGAGGGAGATAAGAGCTCAAATTTCATTCAAGAAAATCTATTGAACTGTAACACATTACCACAACCACATGCACAACCTTTCCATGCTTACTACATTAGACATGATGCTTGACAACCAACATAACTAATACCACTGCAACAACAATCTATAAGGTTTTGACACCAAAACAAAGAAGTAGCGGAGCTTTCAGGGGGAATGAAACACTTGTAATATTTCCCAATTCCAACGCTTTGAATTATAAATCTCTGCAAATATAAGCACACCCCCAATCACATCACAACCTCTTGCCACAATCATTCTCATCCACGTCCAAAATATGGCGTAATGTCATGCTAGTTTGGACCCTCGATCCTATCGTCACGATCTTCGATTGAGATCAAAATCAGAATTCAATGGAAATTCATAGCGCTAGAGATTAACTCTTCTCAACCTCACGACCCATATTAATATACGCAACTCCTCATTCACTCAACATGAAATGGCTTCTTCATGTGCAATAAATTTCTTTTGTGATACCAAATGATAGCACAGGTCATAGCATCTACAACTTAGAGATAAACACACATAAAATAATTATGAAAACCATACAATAGGCATGCATACAAAAGTTAGAAAATGATTAATTAATAAATGAAAATAATTACAGGAGAACTCTTGGCCTCATGTTTGGCCACTCATTCCTCACTCTCATACACTCTTCACTCTTCTCATGGCTCATAGGCTCACCTCTATTCATACAATTGGATTAGAACCCAAGGAGGTTATATATCCTAAGCTAACTCCCAAAACATCTCTCTTAATCCCTAACATCTCTCATCTAATCTATAACATCTCTCATTCAATCCCTTATCCTAGATAAGAGCTAACTAACACATAATCTTCTCAAGCCTTCGACAATCCTCTCTAATCTTCTCCTATTTACAATAATTCTCATTCTCTCCTAAAAACTACAATAAATTACAATAATTATTTAATAATCACTTTACAAACAAACTCCTCTAGTAAATGATTAACCCAAGTTAGATGCACCTGCATCAGATCTGCTCATTTATGTCCATGCTGAAGGTAAATTCCTTGTTATTCTTAGGCTTCTTCAACTTTAATCTATTTGCAAATAAAGACGCCTTACGCTTAGGTAAGTTTAGACTTCCTCGTAAACTTCACTCACCTTCATCCCATCATTCTCCTATAGATGTAAGGAGAAACTGTCCCTATGATCCTTTATGTCCACTTTGAAAACAAATCGTAGAATTCTAGGGGAAGGAATTCCCTGGCCATGGTCTATATGAATATCACGAAAGCCATGATTGACCCCAAATTCGACTAGACCTTCATTTTAAAGAAACCAAGAAACCCCACAAAGAAATATTAAACTAAGAGTACCTCAAACCTCTTACCCAGTGTTGGAAAGGAAGAGGAGTAAAAGGCACAAAAATAACACAAAAAATCACACACACAATAACACGAGTTATGGATCTTCTATTGATTACACAAATTTGAATAATTACAATGAACCCGATGAGGGGTATTTAACTTTTTTGTAATATTCACAAAAGGGGAAAACTTAGCAAGACATGCATGAAAAACGCATTTTCAGAAATATATGCTATAAAAATAAAAATCAACCCTTGGATCCATTAGATCTAACAATATGACATCTAAATCCAAGAGGAGATCATAAACAAATCATATTAGGTGAGGTAAACAAGCCTCCCACACCTAGTATGGCTCAAAAATGCTAAAACCCAAAAACTACTGCAATATGAAATTACTGCATAAAGAGACAGCACAGTCTAATGAGGGTTTATACACAAAAATGGTAGATACAAATAGATTTGATATTATATTAATCAATACGGCCCAAAAACTGAGATCTAGTTTCCTTTATACAAATCCAAGAGAAATCGGAAAGGGTTTATAGGAATACACCCAATTACAAATGGTGATTTTCAGCACTAGGACTGAATAGTCATTGCAAACTGAAGCATAGGAGTATAGAAGGCTGAAATAATGTAGATCTGATGCAAATCTGCTCAAATTTCTTCCCCCATGAAAGGATGAACCTGTCAATCATAGGAAAACTCTCCAAAACAACCACAAGATCCCCTACTAAAGCTTCCCTCCAAAATAACGAAATTCCAGACTGAAATTACACTGTAGGTGATGGAAATGTATTGGCCTACTTCCAAAGATCTTAAATGAGCTCAAGAACCCTCCAAACTGATCTCCCAAAATAAGGAATCCTTCATCCTATGCAAAACCAACTTAGAAAGTGGGTTTCTCAACCCTCCACTGCAAAACCCTACAACACAACACAATATTCTACAGAAACTGCGATGTAGATGAAGACTAAATCTTGGCCCCAATGCCGGATGTGTGGAATGATTGATGAGGTCTCTCCCAAGAGTTACTCAAAGGGAAGAGATGGAATTCCTCAACACGAATACCTTAGTGCTAAACAACACCTGCAATCTTGGCTAAACAACTGAAGAGAGAAAAGGTCTAAATAGACATATCAAAATATCATTCATAAGCTAAACCCATATGGCTGCCATCCTCTTCCTTATAAACAATGTGAGCCTTCTCACCTTGGGTTCCACTCATTAAGGTTTCCACCATCACACAATCAATCTCCCTCCAAAACTGTGTTGTACCTTCATCAATGCCACTCCTCCATAACAACGTTGTTTGATTTGGTCAAGGTTGACCTCTTCAACCTACTCCAGCCCTTTTCACACCTAAGGGTCTTCAATCTATCTCTTGTCTAGTTGTCTAAACTAATCCTCATTCATATTGAGTTTTTTTTATTGATGATCCACTCCCCCCACATTAATGTTGTTGAATTGGTCAAACTTGACTTTGTCCACATTCATTATGCCTTGTTCACACATGAGAGTGCTAGATCCAGTTATTATTATGATCCCTTTTCACATCAAGAGGGATTTTATGCTTATTCAAGGTAAGTATGGGTCTCCTTCCCCATTTATTCATCTACTAGGTGCTAAAATCAAAAATCAATATTCCTATTAGTTGCATGCTAATTTAGGAATATTACAGTCCTCCCCTCCCAAATGTTGCTTGTCCTCATGAAAATGTAAGGATAGAACTGAAGAGCCTCCTCTCCTCCTCCTATAAAATCCTCATATGATAAATTCCGCCAAGGAACAAGATGTTGTCTCATCAATACATCTCCAAATTGCCCCTCCCAAGTATGCAAGTTAGCTAAATAGCTATCATCATGAAGAAGTAAAATCCTCAAGGAGGTAATAAGGTGCTGTCTAGAGGTCCCTTTGAGGCATGGGATCTAAAATGCATTGGGAACCATCAATCCCATGTGGATCCTCCATCCCTAAGCTATCATCCATACAAAATGAGCCACCCTCCAAAATGGTAACTCTTGAAAATTATCCTCCACCTTTGGCTCCTGCAATGTAGGTGGGCTGAATATCTGAACATGGTAGATAAAATATTCTACCCCACGCTGTCCCTCTCTTCACTTATGATAAGTGTAGAGTAGTTGCTAATCTTGGGCTGCAATAATGTTGCCCTCAAGTGGTAAGAAGAAGACTAGATCTCCAAATATCCTCTCTCCCATGTCATGAATCATGTTGGCCCAAACCATCCAATACAAAATGAATGGCACATCATCACCATATGGAATCCAAATCAGAAAAATGTTGAAGGTTATTTGCAATTTTGGATGATACCAATGGTCTCTCCAGTGGATACAACACAGTCTTTCTAAATGTTGTGTTAGATCATCATGTGGCAAGTTGTCCTCCAACAAGTTACTAGCTGCACATGTTTGCTCATCTACTATGTGGTAGTAAGCAGCATTATATATCATAAGTCATGTAAAGAAGGGTTATCATATTATAAAAATGACAACACACTTGCCAAAAGTCAGGTAAAGAAGGGTTATCATCATAAGTGTTGGTCCTAGAATGACCATGAAACCCAAAAATAATCTTGCCCTTTTGTGGAGCAATACACTGTACATATATGGTGAGATAATGAAAATACTCAATGAAATGAACAATAAGTACAATAATGCATTTCTTACCAAGCATAGTGAGTAAGTTGAAAGTGAGGTCCATGGATGATTCCTCCCATGAGCATCTCCTCATAAAAGTCTGCAAAATGAAGGGATGCATACTTCCCTTGGAACACTCCATCAATAGAAACATACTCCCAAGTGACAACGTTGTTGACCTTATTGATAAAGCTCTTGTCACTCCATGACTTACTCCTTTGACATGCCACATGCCAAAGTCATCCACCATCATGCTGCTATGTGAGGCAATCTCCTTCCTATGTGGAAGTGCCTCCTCATCCTCCAATGCTGAAGAGTAACCTCTTTGCACTTTGATTGTGCCATCCCTTTCTCCAGAAATATCATGCCAAGTATGGGAAAAATTATGCCCATACTCTCCCAAGAGTAGCCACAAAAAATAATAACTCTTGCTGCCCCCTCACACCTCCATCATACAAATCATGAGGTGAAGATATGTTGATTGATATGAAGAATATCATATCAACACAATGCACCCAAACTCTTTGTTTCCATATGATGCAAGTGTCTTGCCAAGTTTCCTCTATCAACATACCCTTTAGAGAAGGATATGTCACATGATGGCCAAACTCTTTCAAGAGTAGCCAACGTAGCCATGCCTCTTGTTTCCCGGTGTCATAAATATGCAAGTGGCTCTTCAGCCTCTTGCTCACCATCCACACCCATTCATCAAAATGTGGGTGCCTCCCATCATGCTCTACCTTGGTGCTCTTCCAATGAAGAATACCATCCTCCCAAATCATATTTCTCCCCCTGCATTTCATGGGATGTTGAAATGAAACTCCTTGAAGATCTCCTAGAGAATATCCCACACCAATGACCCTCTTGAATCCATAAAGATCTAAGTGTGCTAGAGGGAAAACCTCCTCATAGGCCTACGCAATGCTCATCCCAATAGATCCATCACAATGATGAAAGAAAAAGTGTCTCTCATTGAGCAACTGCTCATCCAATATCATACAAGTGTAATGATCATGAGAATGCTCTAATGATAGTTGGGCCCCCAACTCCTCATTACTTCTTAATGACAGCATTGTTAACCTCCTCCTCAAAGGTGTATTTGTTGTCTCATGCTCAAGCTCAATGTTGAACATACTGTTTTGCATTGGATTGTTTAGGGCAAAGCTCATCCTATCCTCCAAAACCCCACACCCCAACCCCAAGTGTTGTGTGCAGTTCAATAATGACTCATTAGGATCATTTTTTATCCTTTCCTTGAACAAATCAAGGCTGCATAGCGCAGTGCAAATCTACTGCTCCAAATCAGTAATATGTTTTGATCCTTGATCATGCAAAGGAAGATTTCCACAACCCTCCATAAGATTTGCTGAAATAAAAAATAAGTGGAAATTCATGCATACCTTGATGAAGCTTGGGAACATCTTGTATGGCTACAAGGGTTCCTCCTTCCAATGTGTTGGCTTCCAAAATGGTTGAGGATGATGGCTGCTCCTCCATAGTTATGCCAGCGCTGGTACAAATATCCTCAAGTGGCGGTGAAGGCTCATCCCCTTCTGATTTATTTTTGTTAAATCTTTTGATCACCCTTTGAGTGAAATGTACAAAAGTAGTCACTCTTTTTGACTCAAATGGATGAACCACCAAGTGTTTACATTACCCTCAAGGTGTAGCACTAAGATCTCAACCACCTCTCTTTCTACCACTGGATTTAGTAGGAAGAAAGCATCTAGCTTCATCACCCAAGCCCCTGTTGTACATGTGGATGTTACATCAAAAGTAGACAATAGAAATATATTGCTCCTCATTCTTCTATTGTTGTAGGGTCTCCTTTATTCTTCCAGCTGAATAAACTGAGGAAGAGCTAGAGTCTCCTTGAAAGCTCTACATTGAGACTTGTATTCTGCAAGGTATCCACTTAGGATCTCATGTTCCAAGTGCCCTCCATCTCCATGCCTTTTTTCTTCTTCCTCAAAAGGAAAGGGAAAGGTGTAATGCTTTGGAGATTTCTGCAACATTGGTTATTTCTTTTGAGAATAGGAAGTACATGGACTGTCCTCTTCTTGAAACCCTTTAGAAGTTTCACTACATCTATTGTCTTCTTTCTGCTTAACCTCCTTGGAGAGATTTTTCATGGATCTGAAAAGTGATGAGACCAAGCTCATTCCTTTCACCATTTTAGATCTCTTCTTCTTCTTATAGCATCTTGGCTTGAAATTCACAGGCTGAGCCAAATATCATGCTCCGATACAACTGTAATATTCCAAAAAGGGGAAAACTCAGCAAGACATGCATGAAAAACACATTTTCAGAAATACATGCTATAAAAATCAAAATAACCCTTGGATCCATTGACATCTAAATCCAAGAGGGGATCATAAACAAATCATATTTGGTGAGGTAAACAAGCCTCCCACACCTATTATGGCTCAAAAATGCTAAAACCCAAAAACTACTACAATATGAAATTACTTCATAAAGAGACAGCGTAGTCTAATGAGGGTTTATACACAGAATTGGTAGAGACAAATAGATCTGATATTATATTAATCAATATGGCCCAAAAACTGAGATCTAGTCTCCTTTATACAAATCCAAGAGAACCCGGATAGGGTTTCTAGGAATACACCCAATTACAAATGGTGATCTTCAGCACTAAGACTGAATAATCACTACAAAATGAAGCACAGGAGTATAGAAGGCTGAAATAATGTAGATCGGATGCAGATCTGCTCAAAAGGTCTTCCCCCGTGAAAGGATGAACCCTTCAATCACAGGAAAACACTCCAAAAGAACCACAAGATCCCCTACTAAAGCTACCCTAAAAAATAGCACAATTCCAGACTGAAATTACGCTGTAGGTGATGGATATATATTGGCCTACTGCCAAAGATCTGAAATGAGCTCAAGAACCGTCCAAACTGATCTCCCAAAATAAGGAATCCTTCCTCTTATGCAAAACCAACTTAGAAAGTGGGTTTCTCAACCCTCCACTGCAACACAAACACAATATTCTGCAGAAACTGCGTTGTAGCTGAAGACTGAAGCTTGGCCCCAATTTCGGATGTGTGGAATGATAGATCAGGTCTCTCCCAGGAGCTACTCAAAGGGAAGATATGGAATTCCTAAACATGAATACCTTAGTGCTAAACAACACCTACAATCTTAGCTAAACAGCTGAAGAGAGAAAAAGTCTAAATAGACATATCAAAATATCATGCATAAGCTAACCCCATATGGTTGCCATCCTCTTCCTTATAAACAATGTGAGCATTCTCACCTGGGGTCCCACTCATTAGGGTTTCCAACATCACACAATCAATCTCCCTCCAAAAATTCGTTGTACCTTCATCAATGCCACTCCTCCATAACAGTGCTGCTTGATTTGGTCAAGGTTGACCTCTTTAACCTACTCCAGCCCTTTTCACACCCAAGGGTATTCAATCCAGCTCTTGTCTAGTTGTCTAAAATAATCCTCATTCATATTGAGCTATTTTTATTTATGATCCACTCCCCCCACATTAATGTTGTTGACTTGGTCAAACTTGACTTTGGCCACATTCATTATGCCTTGTTCACACATGAGAGTGCTAGATCTAGTAAATATTATGATCCCTTTTCACATCAAGAGGGATTTTATGCTCATTCAAGATAAGTATGGGTCTCCTTCCCCATTTATTCATCTACTAGGTGCTAAAAGCAAAAATCAATATTCCTATTAACTGCATGCTAATTTAAGAATATTACATTTTTCCAACTAGCGACTCGCTTAAAATACCTTGACATGCAACTAAACACTAAATTCGACTATGAATTAACTCGAATTTTCTGACTCTCTAAATTTAAACAAGTCCTCTTGTGAGAGTACTTATCTTATTTTAACACTCCACACTAATTACGACTACTAAACTAAGACACGAATCATGAAAACTCAAACATGCATGTTGGTCTATGTATCAGTTAGTCTTACAACACCCAAGTTTCTTTTGTGAAACTCACACACATATTTTTTTAATGGCTTAGTAAATATATCAACAAATTAATCACTCGATTTACAAGGCTTCAAGTGAACTTCTCCATTTCTCACAATTTATCTAATAAAGTGACATCTAGCATCAATATGCTTGCTCTTTTGATGAAATTCACTACTCTTGGATAGTGAGATCGCTGAGGTGTTGTCACAATATATTGTTGTTGATCATTGTTGTTTCTTCTTGATTCCATCAAATACTATTCTTAACCATACTTCTTGACATATTGTTGATGTTGTTGTTACATAGTTTGCTTCTACGGATGACAGTGTTACAATCAGTTGCTGCTTAGATGCCCATGCTACCATTCCTGAACCAAGATGGAACACATAACCTAGTGTTATCTTCCTATAATCCAAACTACCTGCAAAATCACTATCTGTATATCCAATCAAATCCTTCTTTTTTACACTTGCATACATTATGACATGATATCTAGTTCATGCTATGTATCTCATAATTCGTTTTCTTGCTCTCCAATGTGTGTCTTTTAGAGTCTCCATAAATCTGGAAATCAAACTCACTCCTTGCATAATATACGATCTTGTAGTTGTGAGATACATGATGTTGCCAACCAACCCTTTGAATAGAGTTAGATTGACATCTGATCCTTCATCATCCTTACTTAACTTTCTACCTGTTGTAATTCGTGTAAGGACAATTTTGCAATTCTCCATCCTGAATCTTTTCAGCAAATCTCTAGCATATTAATTTTGGCAAATAAAAATTCATATTTTCATATTGCTCAAATTCTGTTCCAAGAAAATATTTCATAAGACCACGATCTGTCATCTCAAAAAATTTCATCATGGCTATTTTAAATTCATCTAACTCAAGATCACCTGTATAAATAATGTCATCCAAATATAAGCAAACAATAAAAAATTTTCCATGCTCATTTACCTTTGTATACAAGGTAGCTGCAAAACCCATTATTGGTCATGTAACTGTTAATTCTGTTATACCAATCTCTAGGTGCTTGCTTGAGTCCATAGAGCGCTTTCTTCAACCTATAAACTTTATCTTCTTTACCTTCAACTTCATAACCTATAGGTTGTTACACGTAAATTTATTCTTCTAGAATTCCATTCAAGAAGGTTGATTTCACATCCATTTGGTATAATTCCAACTTGTTTTGAGTTGTTGTGGATAGAACTGCTCTTACAATATCAAATCTAGCTACCGGATAAAATGTTTCTCCAAAGTCTATTCCAAGTTGTTGTGAGAACCCTTTCGCTACAAGTCTTGCTTTAAATCTGTCAATTTCACATTTCTCATTAAAATTTGTCTTGTACATCCATTTCACATCAATGAGGTTTTTATCCTTTGGAAAATCAACCAAATCACATGTATCATTATTTTCAATAGCATCAATTTCTTCATCCATGTCTTGTACCCAATTTTCATCTTTGAATGCTTCTTCAAGCGAAGAAGGTTGGAATGACAAAAAAAATAAAATTGAACTAACTTCCAAATCATCATAAATATCTTTCAAACTTCTCATGTTTCTCTTAACATTGTTTGATTCATCACCTAATTGACTGGTGAGATAATTTTGATTCATTGATTTGCTTGAAGATCCATGCTGCTCAAAAAATCTTGGAGTCCTTTTTGGTGTGACTTTGTTTGGTGTCATCTCTTTTGATTATTGCTTCTCCTTTTCTGCTACATCATCCTCTTCCATCAGTGGTTCTTTTGCATTGACTGCTTTTTCTACAGTCCCATTCCATGACTCTTGTTCTTTGAATACAAAATATCTGCGAATTATGGTTTTCTTGGTGACAATTTTATACAATTTGTAAGCTTTTGATTGCTCAATATAACCAGTAAATATGAATTTTTCTCTTTTATCATCCAATTTTTCTCTTATCTCCTTAGGCACATTTGCATAAGCTACACATCCAAACACTATGAGATGAGATATGATGCAATACATACCTGATGATGCTTCTTTTGGTACTTTTTTCATCACACTCTTTGTAGGTGATCTTTTTATCACATAAACATCACATGCAATTGTTTCTTCCCAATACTCATTAAACAAATTTCTTCCTTTTAACATGCTCCTTGCCATATTCATAATGGTTCTATATTTATCTATGCTACACCATTATTTTATGATGTGTATCTAGTTGCAAATTATCTTCTGATTCCATGTTGTTTGCAGAAATCACGGAACTCCTTTGAATCATATTCTCCACCACGATCTGATCTTAATACCATGGTTTGTCGATCACTTTGGTTCTCTGTTAAAGCTTTGGATTCTTTGAACTTTGAAAAAGTTTCAGTCTTATGCTTCAAGAAGTAAACCCAAGTATTTCTGCTATAATCATTAATTAAAGTGAGGAAGTAACAACTTCCACCAATTGATTGTGTCTTCATAGGTCCACACAAGTTTGTATGCACTAGATCAAGTGGTTGCTCTGCTATATATGCAACTTCCTTTGGAAAATTTTCACGGTGCTTCTTTCCTAAGGTGAAACATTCACAAGTACTAGCAAGTTCTTTGATGGGAGGTAATCCTCTAACCATCAATTTCTGTTGCAACAATCTTAAACCAGAAAAGTGAAAGTGTCCAAACTAAAAGTGCCACAATTAGTAATCATTAGAACATGCAACTGTAAATGAACTAACTTGATATCTGTAATTCATAACTAGAGGAAAGAGTGTGTTCCTCATCATTTTCACCTTCGTTATCAGTTGTTTTCTTGGGGGCTTGCCATAAATAACACACTCTTGTCCTTGAAAGATAACTTTGTATCCCTTCTGCATCAATTGACCAACACTTGTCAAATTATGCTTGAGACGAGGAACATAATATCTCTTTGAGATTGGCTTTAGCTCCCCCTGCTTGGTCAAAATTTTGAATACTCCTTTGCCATCTACATCCACAGTTTTGTCAGTCCCCAAATTTACTTTTGTCTTCATAGATTGATCCAAATTTTCAACCAAATTCTTTTTGCATGTCACACGGTTACTGCAACCACTATCTAATAGCGACACATTATCAGAAGGTTCGTGCATGCCATGACAAGCTAGGAACATGAAGTTAGTATTCTCTGTAGTGACATTAGCTCTCTAGTTTCCTTGATCAACCATCATCTTCTTCCAATCACGGGCATAGTGACCAAATTTATTGCAATAATAACATCTCGCCTTTTATTTGTCAAATCTTTGAGTATTGTTGAAGATTTTTTTGTTGCTTCCACTTTCTTGTTCATGCTCTTCTCGGCCATCTCTTTGACCACCATATATTTTGTCTCGTCGTTTGCCTCTCGATCTACTTTTGCCTTGTCTTTTGTCTCTTGAAATAGAAATCTGACTTTTGAAAGTGGTTTCTAAAGTGGAATCATTATTTCTGTTTATCCTTACCTCATGGGATAGAAGTGATCCCATCAAGTCATCAACTGTCAATGTTTCCAAGTCCTTCGCTTTTTCTATGGCTACTACCACAACATCAAATTTGGTAGACAAAAATCTGCAAACCTTCTCAATCACTGTTTCATATTTAATATCTTCACCATAAATTTTTAACTGATTTATTACAATCATGACTCGATTCATGAAAGAACTGATGTCCTATGTTTTTTTCATCTGTAAAGTTTCAAAATCTTCTTTAGTATTATGCAACTTAACAATATTGACTTTCACCATACCTTTATAGCTTGTTGCCAAATTCTCCCATGCTGTCTCGCTGAAGACGTGATCATAATTTTCTGGAACATTGGTTGGTCCACTGCCTACTAGATAAGCTATAACACTTGTGCATTCTTATTTTTTTCTCTCTTCCATAGTTCGCTCCCACATTAGTGAGAACTAGTTTTTCTACTTCATTCTGAGGTTCTGAAAATCCAAACTAAACATGATCTCAAACATCATGAGCCTTCAACATGGTTTCCATCTTAATAACCCACCAATCATATTCATTCCCTGTAAAAACTAAGACTAAAAATTTAAAAAAACCATCTTAAAATAACTTTTTTTAAAACCTTTATAAAAAAAAATTTAAAATTTTATGTGAAAAGAACTTTTTTAAAAACCTTAGTTTGTAAAACTTTACAAGGCCTTATAAATAACCCTTTATTATTTAATTTTTTTTTAAATTATATAAAAATTCCATTTTGTATTTATGAAGAAATTAAATCAACATGAATAGCAGGCAACCAAATTTCACTTCGTCGTTTTCAGGCTTGTTGACTTTTCCACGCTAACCCGTTTGGAGTTGAATGGAGTAGCGTACTAACGCTCCTGGCGCCTTAGTGCTATAACGCATTAAAAGACGCAAGGAAGCTTTGAATCGGCAACCGGGCTCTTTGGTAAAGCCCTCGAGCTTTAAGCTCATGAGATTTATAATGACTTGAATGGTGTGTTATAGCTCAACCAATAAATAAAAATCTGGATCAGTGTTGATTTGTGTTTTGTGGTTTTTTGTAATCTTCTTTTCATATCAATTTGTCGGAAAAATAGAGTAAAGACATAAAAATAATACAAAAAATCTTACACATAATAATACGAATCACATCTTACACATAATAATATGAATCACTTTTTTATTGATTACACAAACTTAATTAATTACAATAAATTTAGCGAAAGATATTTAATCTTTTTCAATTAACTACTCTTCTTAACATTCAACCACATATTAAATTCAACTATGACTTAACTTTACTTGATTTTAACCAACTCCTCATGCTTATTTTAACAATCAGATAATATAGACTCCAAATAAAATATTAAAAAGCAAAGAATTCTGGCCATTTTATGGACTCCAATGGAATATTGAAATGCAAAGAATTTACATGGAAATTTCTTCTTGGACAAGAATTTCATTTTCATGTTTTCATTACTACTTACCCGGAAGTTGCTGTTGAAGGACCCTTGATGGGATGCCATGTTGTTGTTGTTGTTGTTGTTGAAGAATGACTAGAGTGTTGTGTTGCTCGGATGTTGGGCCCTGCTAAGCTTTATGGACCCTTTCACAACACACTTGAAACGCTAACGCCAAAGTCAAGTTATAAATAAATTCCAAACATGAAAACCTTTATCAACTTTCACATTTGATTGCTTGCAATTGCTATGTTAACTTGACTTGTCCTGGACTTTTAAACGGACATGGATTTTTTAAATCAGAAGAACAATCCAAGGTCTACTTTGGACGACGCGCACTTCGTCCTTGATGTTACTATCAGCATGCTGTTGACGCAGAAACGACGAGTGGAAAGAGTTTCTTTCATCAATCAGAAGACCAAACTTTGGAGGAGGCGCACCTTCATAGCAGCATGCTATGAACACAGAAACGCCGTGTGGAAAGAAAACTCTGACGATGGATTCCAATTTCCAGGTGTTGTTTTTATGTCATTGAAAAGATAAAATATCAAATTTCACTGATGTAGGGTGCCGGCCATTAGATATCATTGAGCTGCAGTATCAACGTAGCAATTCAACTTTATTGGTTCATTTTTATCCTATCAATTAGTTTAATTTAATTGAATTTCATTTTATTATGCATTATCGTTAGCTTCATTTAATCTGATTATAGATTAGTACCTTATATTTTAATTGAATAATACCGTGCTTTAATTTTAAATCTTGTTCGTTTATCCCATTATCATTTATATTTGGTTTGATATCATAAAATAAACAATCAAAATAAAAATGGTAAAAATATTGAGATAAAGTTAAATGGCATGAAATCATTTTAATTTTTAATTACATTTTAATTTGCTACAGTCTAATATATATTTTTAAGATAACGATTCACTTGTATTTTTTTTTTTAAACGATAGTTCTATTGTGTTAGCTTTAAAAGATAGTTTAATTGTTCCAGTTTTGTTGCTAAGTACTTTGTTAATTGAAATAATTTAGTTGATCAAATTTTATTGTTAAGTATCTTGTTAGTTGAGAGATCACTAAATTAAAGTTAAATAAACCAATAAATAGATCTTTTTACCCAAATTATTATCTATAAATATAATGGGCACTCAATAACAATAAACCACATTTGCAAAAAAAACTATCATATTTTTATTAATAAATATTAACACTTATTAATCAAAATATGCTCTATATTTTATTTGTATTAAAAAAAAAATCAATGACGAAGCCTCTGCCACATGCACTATTTATAAAATTCAAAAAAGGGAAACCTCAACCACATCCACTACTTATAAAAATTCAAAAAAGAAACCTCAACCACATGCACTATTTAAAATGGGAAACCTCTACCACATGCACTATTTATATATTATATAAATAGTTCTGGTTTTATATGACTTCTTTGAAAAGAAATAGAATAAACATGGTTCAATGGCTAATAATTTTTTATCAAAAATTGTGTTAAACACAAATATATAAATTAGAAAAAAAAATACCTTTACTCCATCCACTCTATAGATATAGATCTGGGTCATGATCTTTGTGCTAGGAAACACCATAAATATTGTTGAATGGTCAATAATTTCTAATGAAAAAATTAAACATTTAAAAGATGGTTGAATGGTTAATAATTTTTAATGGAAAAATTAATCAACACAAATAAATTATGGATTAGATCTCTAGTTGTTAGTTGCGTTGAATTACATTATCAATTGAGAAAAGCTAATTACATTGTAAGGGAGAAAAGCTCTCAATATGTAACTTAAATTGTCCAATTTTTATTATTTTTATGTTTTTTTTCATAAAAGATAAGAATATAAAGTTAGAATCAAACACATTTAATTTTATGTTATTTTATTAAATATATTAAATTTAATTATATTCATAGTTCATTAGAGTTATATTAGAATTGTATATATGATCACAAGTTAAAAGTAGTTATATTTGAAAAAGTTATGATTTGTAAATTACAATTTATGATAATTTATGAGAATATATAGTATTGAAACTTATAAAATAATTATTACATTTAGAACAAATATTGCAAGAGTTGAACATTATTACGTAGAGGATGTAGGTTGTGTAGGTTGTGTTTTTTTTAGATGTGAGGTGTGGTGTTATTCATTTATTTCTTTTTAAAAAATAATGGATCCTTTTGCTTTAGGGAACAATACTGGAAACTAGACCCTTTAATTTAGAGTGTGTTATTTAGTTTAATGTGATTATTATTTAGTTTGAAAAACTTCACACAAAGAAATTATTTGTTGGCGAGTAGATTTGATTCATTGATTAATGATTTTATCAAATTGCAATGGTGCTAAATGTTTCAGATCTAAATCAACTAATTTTGAGACCTTGGTTCTTCATCAAACAATGGTGGATATAAATACTTGAGTAGATCAAGATTGAAAGATAAGTACATGCCCACAAATAGTGGTAGATCAAACTGGAAAGCATTTGCACATTTTAGTTTAATAATAAATGACTTACTTAGCCATCAACTAAACCTAAGTCCTCAAAATTGGTGACCCCCAATTTTATTTTTTCATAAAATTTGTTAATAAATTTTTCACCTCTTACTTTATCATGTTTTAAATTCTTTAATTTCAGATTTGATGTTTCAAGCGGATATGTATTTATGAACATTTTTATGGTTTACATGAAGCCCTAAATGGGGATATTAATAAATTGGCTCTTCACTTATGATTTTGAATGTAGATTGCTTAGTACTTTGCATCAAACAAAAGTGACTCGTTCAGTTTCATTTCAATGAAAATTTTCATGTAATTGAATGGCAATTATGATGTAACAATTTTTACATCAATCAATTACAATCTCACTTTAATTAAATATTCTTGCACCTTGCTTAAAATGATGATTGTTGATATTTATATCCTTAATTTTTTTTATTGGATATATTTTATGGCTTGTATTTGGGTAGTGTTTGAAGTGGTTTAAAGTGGTTCAATGTCATGTAATTCATAGGTTTCCAAGCCTTGTAATTATAGTATTGGAAAGGTGGAAGTATGTCGTCACCTTTCAATCATAGATCATTCAACAAGATAGAAACACCAAGTGATAAATTAAAAAGTGAGCAAGGTTGATCATTATTGATGAATGGGTAATGTTGATATAACATGAAATATTAAATATGTATTATGCATGGAAGCATATGGCATTCGTGTTATGTGACCTAGCTCACAAAACTGCACTAATTGATTAATTGATTTAGCACCTGAATATCTATGCTGGAAGTTACTATCTTTTCCCAACCTCCATTCCTTATTCATAAACATGTTTTTCTTATCGATAGTGCCATATTGTTCCTTTTTAATGTTTAAAAGTAGTATTTAAGCTCAAGGTTCCTTTTCATTGCATTCTTTAGTATTTTATTTCTTTTTTATTAAGCGTTATGAAAAGTGCATATTTGTATTTATCTTTGAATAAACGATTAGTTTATAGATTGTTGCAGATTCATTTTCTACAAAACTATTTACTATAGATATGTTTGATTGATATAAATAATTTTCTAGAAATCCACTTGCTAACACTTTATGGGATACATATCCAAAAGTTATAGATCTATGGGTTGTATATCCACCTGAATTAATATTATGAATATTTTTTAGCTTATATTCTAGACATAATTATGTCATGGATCTAAGAGAATCATTAATAACTATCTTAGATGTGGTAAGAATCTTGAAACTATTAATGTGTTTAGTTATGATTTGTTGTAACCACTTGACAATATTATACCATCAAGTGAAATTACATTTAGGTGTTTGATATTTCTATTTCATGCAAGTTCATGTATAAAGGATGCTTAGAGAAAATAATCAAAATTATCATGGGATAACACACAATTTCATGAGATATTATTCTAGTGTAAATAACAATTTAACAGTTTTATGTATAGTGTATTGTTTATTTGATTTATGCTATTACAATTTAGACTTAGTTCCCAATTCTAATAGGTGGAATTTACTCCAAAGGAACATAGTGATGATTACTTTAGATTATTTTTCCAATTATGATTTTACTCATGATTGTTTGAATTCCATAACTTAATCAATTTATTTTACTACCAACACTAATTAATCTTTAGAAGAATTCAATTTATGAAATTATGTTCCAATTCAAACAGGTTTGATTTTGCAAGTGTGAATTTCAAATTATTTAACAACATGATAATATATTAGTAATAAATGAGGAACCTAGAGCATTCCTATATAGTGCACAACATCTCACAAGAACTTGGATTCAGGGTAAGGTAATTAAATGTACCATGATTTGGTGTTGATGCCATGGAGATTCCAAAGGAAAAAATAAGTACTATTTGCACCAAGATTTGGAAAAGTCATGGTATGGGGATGAAAAATGAAGAGATGTTTATTACTCTCTCTATGGGATCTCATACTTAGTGTTACACATCCGTATAGTTGCATAAGATAATTTAGAAATACATAAAATTTTCATGGTGTAGTAAGAGTCACCCACTATACTAAACTCCTTATAGGAAAATTTGTAAAATAAAGAAATCACCATTGACTGAGGATTACATTGGAATAAGAGCCAATCAGAAATCATTTCATTAAATTTTAAGGAGGTATGTTATGTATTGATGAAATTTGAAATTTAGGAAAATTACCATGGCTTTACAAATGATAATTGTTGACTTTGGACATGCACATAACAATTAACTTACAATGATTTATTCATATCTCACAATTTATGATTTATGTCAATGATATTTTGGGTACAACACTGTAAAAACCCCGGTTTAAAAGTTCATGTAATAAATATTAATAAAGGAAAAGTAAGACCAAGGTCATGGGGAACTTATTCCAAGCCGAATGTTGGGAAAACTTTCCTAGTGGAAATCACTTTTTGTGTTTATGGCTATGGGGAAATAGGCAAAGGAAATGGAAAATTCTTTGAAAAGGAAAAAATGTGTTATTGGCATTTATTTATGAAAATAAATGAAATTAGGAGAAAAGGAAGGTGAAAGGTCACATGTTGCATGTGAGGAGGGTGGAGACAGGAAATTTCCTCAAGGTATGGTGAAGGGATTCTGAGGTATCCAAGCTTGGTTTGGTTTTGTGATCTTGGGACCGGTTTGGGTGAGATCACAACATGGTGAGGGTGGATGTGGTTTAAACTCCGATTTTCCTTGGTTTTTTATTGATTGTTTTATCCCACGAGACCCCACATTCATTCTTGGAATATGACACGGGGGTAATTGGTTGAAAGAAGGAATTGGTTCAGCCCAATCTATGGTTGGGTGGTACATCGAAGTCTCAAACCTGGTTGGATTTTTCATATGGTTACTAAGAGATAAGTCTCTCCTTTTTTTTATGAGTAAATGTACTTGTTATTTTGTGGCTTTAATGGTTTCTTTATCATTGGTATTTATCTGGTTATATGCTAGTTATAAGTATTGCTATTTGACATATCTAAGTATGCCTCTTATCACATTTTCATTAATGAATGTCTAGTTCATGAATGTATGACCTAACTGGTGTTATAACAACTATTATGAGAAGGCATTGGTCCTTCTTGTTAATCCTTAAATAATTTTTCAGATCTATATATTTAGATATGCATTCATGACCTGCAGGCTGCATTTTTACCAAGTGTTTAAGGGAATGCTAGTCCCGGTTGGGAGATGTTAGGTCAATTAGTGGTTCAAATTTTGGTTTATAATATTTTTATCTATGTCATTCATCATTTATGGAAGCTTCACTGAGTTTCGGGTAGATACCTGAGTTCTAGCCTTGAAAAAGTGGCTCAGAATTCGGGGTCGTTGGCATAGAACTAACTGGAAAAGTCTATAGTCATTGGCAGGAAGGCCTATGGGAGCGACTAGAGGGATATAATCACTTGCATGCCTTCTCAAGAGAGCGATTGAGGTTCTAGTTCAGTGGAAAAGATATTTATCTCCGGGGTTGGACACCTGGAGGGGTCGGGTTGCTCCTGGAGGTCTTGTACTACCTGAGGGAATTTAGTAAGGTCTTAAGTTGTTGAATCCCTTTCCTTAAGGTCATATAGGAGGTTGAGTCTTATCATAGTGACCCTTGGCTCATTTTTACCTCGAGAAAGTCGATGAAAGTGGGTAAATGTGGGAGGGATAATTATAGGGTGGTATTAGAGTGGGTTGCGCTCTCTTTGGGTAAAGTATGATGTTTTCAAGGCTATGGTTTTCATGCATGGGTTCATGGTATACAGTTGATATGGTCATGCATGATGTTGTTAAATTGATGTGATTATGATTATGAATGTATCATGCTAATGTGGACTAGTATTGTAGATGAGATAAACCTCCCCTGAGCAACAATGCGGTATGGATTTGATTTTGGTATCAATTTGATTTACCTGACATGGTACAGTTGTAGGAAGAATAGAGTCAAATATGAGGAAAAAAATGGTAGAGTATGGTTCCCGTGACTCTCCCTAAAAATTAGTTGGGTAGCAAGGAGGTGAGTATTCTCATGGTATAGTAGATACATTGAGGAGGTTGAGGGTAGAGATCAAAAGTAGCAAAGCAAAAAATGACAGGTTGGTTAAGGCTCAGGAAAGACTTACAAGGGCTTAGAAGAAGTAGGTAGAAGTTAATGCAGTGATTCTTCATAGCTTGTCAGAGTTGCCAAGACATGGAAAATTAAGGACCAATGAAGAACAATAGGAGAAAACTAAAGGAGCCTATGGTTGCAGGTGTCGGTCTAGATACAGGTTGGATAGAGGGGACATAGTCAGAGGTGGTAGATCACTAGATACACCTGTCAGGAGGATTGGTATGTATGGAAATCATTCTAGTTCCTCATCTAGGAGACATCATCACAATCATCACCATCATCATCCTTATAGGAGGAGCGAGTATTTTCCTGAGGATTTTAAGAAAGTCGAGCCTCCTATATTCGATGGAGAGATGAATAAGTCAGAATATGCAGATGCATGGTTGCTTGGGATGAAGAAATTATTCATATTGCATATCTAATCAGATAACATGAAATCCAAGATAACCACCTTTATTCTTAAAGGGAAATACAATATATGGTGGGAAGATGTAAATAATGTCAAGGGAATTCAGGAAGAAGGCCTGATTTGGGATGAGTTTGAGAGAATATTCAAGAAGAAGTACCTATCGGGGAGATACTATGATGACAAATATAAGGATTTTTATGAGCTGCAGATGGGTTCTATGACAAATGATGAGTATACTATAATATTATTAGAGTTGTTGATGTATGTGCCTTATCTCAAGGATGATATGGCTAAGATTCAGAGATTCATCAATGGATTTCCAGCAACATATAGAGGCCATATTGATTTAGATGATCCTATATCATTAGAAGATGCCATTTGGAATTTAAAGCATTGTTATGAGAAGTTAAAGTGCAAAGCTGAGCCTAAGCGTAATTTGAAAGGAAATGAGAAAGTCAAATGGAAGTGGCCACCAAATAAGGGAAGACCTCAGGATGAAGGTGAGAAATAAATTTTTATTCCTTAAAAGAAGTTCAATAAAGTTGAGAAGGGACATGGGTCAAGTCTTGGAGAGCAAAAAACTAGAGGTGATGGTAGATGACCATTTTAATGCTGGATATATGGAAATGATCATCACAAGAAGGATTTCTATTGTACCAGGGTAGTAGGCCTCATATCTATAGTGCTCAGGAGGCATAGAATATTGGGGATGTTGCTTATAGCATTCCTCATATTTATGTAGTTATGAAAACCAAGTAGGAATATCATCAAGAATACACTATTTAGATGGAATGTAAGCTCCGTGGTCAAGTTTTTTCTATTTTGATTGATCCTGGATCTAATTATAGTTATGTTAATCTTTACATGGTAGATAAGTGTGGCTTGAAAAAAGAAGTGCATGCGCAGTTTTGGTTGGTGCATTTGGCTACAAGTACTAAGAAGAGAGTTAATCATTGGGTAAGATCTTGTGCATTTGAGTTGAATGGTATGCCTACAAAAACACATTTCAATTTACTTCGATTGGGATCATATAACATACTTTTGGGTATGGATTGGTTGTATCTTCATCGGACCAAAGTAAATTTATCTAACAAGGCTATTGAGTGCTTGTATGATAATGTGGAAATGCGAATATTGCAGAGAAAGAAGAAACCTACATCAGTTAGGATGGTCACAACTATGGAGGCTAAGAGAAGTTGCATGAAAGGGTGTGTGATTCTTGTAGTTCATATTTGAAGTGACAAGGGTAAGGATGTTGAGAATACAAAAATGTTCAAGAGGTAGTAGTTTCAGGATGTATTTTCCGCAGAGATTCCAGATTTTCCTCCTCACAGGGAAGTATAATTTTCTATTGATTTTGTTCCAGGGGTAACGCCAATATCAAAGGAGCAGTACAAGATGAGCACTCTAGAGTTAATAGAGTTGAAGTTGAAGTTGAAGGAAATGCTTGATAATGGATACATTAGGCCAAGGTTATCACTTTTGGGTTCAGTAGTATTTTTCATGAAGAAGAGGATGGTAACTTCATATTGTGCATTGATTAGAAAGACCTAAACAAGGTGAAGATCAAGAACATGTACCAATTGTCAAGGATTGATGACTTGTTTGATTATTTGAAGGGAGTAGCAACATTCTCAAAGATTGATTTGAGATCAGGATACCATCATCTACGCGTTAAAGAAGAGGACATCTACAAGATTGCTTTCATGACTATGGGCATTGTGAGTTTGTTGTAATTCCTTTTGGTTTGAATAATGACCCAACTACTTTTATGTGCTTGATGAATAGTGTATTTCTACCTTATTTGGACAAGTTTTTTATTGTGTTCATTGATGATATTTTGATATATTCTAAGAATGAGGAAGAGCACAATGAAAACTTAGCAGTGATGTTGATATTCCTAAGAGAGCATCAATTGTATGCCAAGCTTAGAAAGTGTAGTTTCTTTCAAAAAAAAGTATATTACTTGGGACATGTTGTCTCCAAGGAAGCCATAGTAGTAGATCCAGGAAATATAAGGGATATCATGCAATGGGAAACTCCTAGAAATGTGGAAAAAGCCATATAGTTTATGGGGTTAGTAGGCTATTACAGGAGGTTCATTAGGAACTTATCACGGATTTCATATCCTATTACATCCTTGCAGAGAGGGAAATAAATTTGAATCGACAAAGGAATGTGCAAAAAGTTTCGAGAAGTTGTAGAAGTTGTTGACAAATGCTCCAGTTCTCAATATTGCAGATCTAGATGAAGAGTTACTAGTGTGTACAGATTCTTTCTAGAGAGGTCTTGGTGGAGTCATTATGCAGGAGGGACAGGTGGAGTGCTACGAGTCTAGGAAACTGAATGAGTACGAGAAATAATTTATGAGTCATGATCTTGAGTTGGAAACTATTATTCACTCCTTGAAGATGTGGAGGAATTATCTTCTTCGTAAGAAGTTTGTGTTGACGAGTGATCCCAATGGTTTGAGATATCTATTAGACCAACCGAATTAGAATTCCAAACAAGCTAAATGGTTGGCTACCCTTAGTGATTTTGAATTTGATATTAGATAAATCAAGGGTAAGGAGAACAGTGTTGCAGATGCTCTCAGAAGGAGAGTGCAGTTAAACTTATTAGGGTCCTATCATATATGTAATCTATTTTTTTGTTTATCTATTTTGGGAATCACTAGGTGTCATAGCCTAAAGGTTTTCTTGTCCAAGCATCCATTTAGTTCTTCAAGTCTGGTGTCCAAGATAAAGTATGGATGTTTGTGAGATTTTTTGCATATAAATTCTGGGTGAAATCATATGGTAAGTGTTTTCATGGTAAATTTCTGAGAAGCATCTTTCCAACGATATATCTAGAGCTTCAAATCCACTTCTGGATTAAGAGATAAATCAAGTTGAAGTCTACTCCTCAAAACCACAAAAAATAAATAAATTTAAAACCTTATGAAAAAATCAAAATCATGCTTGCAAGTCAAAATGAAACATTAGAGGTTAATTAATCATGTTTAAGTTAATAATCATTGCTTCTAAATTAATCAAATTGTAATAAATCTCTTGTTGATATGACACTTTTTGGCACATGTAATAATGTGGGAGAACCTCTGTGAGCAGATACATCGGATCAATGGTAAGGGATGATTTTAAGACCCCCACGAGCTCCAACCATTATTTATTTCTTGCTTCGGTCAAAAAAGGCGGGACCTGCCGAACGTGGTAGTGCCCCAAAATTCCCGCCGTCCCCACCTCCCCCCCTCTGAAAATTTCCATTCGCCTTCCCGCCAACAAAAAATATCAGTGACTCTCATGTCACTCATCCCGTCCACTCACCGAATTCCATGTACACTCCATCATTAACCGCCTCCATGTTGTATATCCATTTCATCCCACTTCCGCCAAATCAATAGTGAACATTACAATTAAATTCAACACCAAGTTGGAAAAATGGTAAGTTAAAACTATGTTTTTTCCTATACAAAACAGTAATTTAAAGCATGTTTTATGAACACATTAGAACACATTTATCAAAACAAAAATAGGTTTTTGTTTGGACCTGAACCATTTTTAAAAACCTCTCTCAGTTTTCTAACAAATATTATAGTTTGAGAGATTGGAATGCATCTTTGAAGGCATATTTTCAAGAAATTTCCTATTTTAGTTACAGTTTTCAAATGCGGTTTATGAACAGGTGGAAATGAATTTTAAAAAATTGAAAGAGGATTTTGTTGGTAACATACTCATCTAAAAAAAATCTCATTTTTTCCACAACTATCTAAGATTGAGATATTGAAAGAGATCACTGGACCCTATTTTTTCAGAATTTCATGAGGCAAATTCTCATACAAAGTTAGTGACTTGGATACCATCTCATCAAATTAGACTTTCTATAAATTCGAATTGTTGTTCCTTACCACTAGCAATCCTCAAATATAGTGCCAAGTAGCTACAGTAGTTTCAGATCTCCTATAATTTTGGTCTATCTTTGTAAAGCAGTTTTTTGATATTTTGTAAAATATCTCGAGTTTTTCACCCAACATATTTTTGATAGTTTTGTATAAATGCTCCCAAATTCGAAGTATTATGGGTGGAAACTGTATGAAGAAAGCAGGCCTTTTAAGTAAAGTTGTTCTATAAGATGAAAGTGATCAATTTTCAGTAAGAAAGACAGTGTTCCAAGATTCCTGTGTTAGGCTTAATTGGTGATGTTCATTCTACTTGTAACTTTGTAGTTGATTTGTTTTCCATATTTATTTATGTTCTTTATTGTTCAAAGAAAAATAAGAAATTGATTTTTTTAAGTACACTCAATTCTGGCTTCTGAACAATATTAATGTTTTCCACATAATTTTAAATATATAATTCAGGTTACAATGCTCTATATTTAAATTAATCCCAATTTTTTCTTCTCTTTCACACCACAAAGCTTCGAAGATCCAATGGCCTGCCTACCTTGCCCTATTATTTCTAATATGCTACACTTGATCAGTCCAAAACCCTTTTGAATCCATTTTCCAATAGCCTTTCTTTGCAGTTTCAACCAAACCATTAACCCTGAATTTCACATCTAGCTTAAAATTCTAAAATCAACAAAGTTAAATCTCATAGAGAGATCCCTCTTTGAAGCTGGAAGTGCTAGATCACAACTTCCAAAGTGGTTTTTTGGTTTCCTTTGGGTTTCCTTCAAAACCTTAGGAAATTACAAAGTGATAAAATTCTTGCGACCATACTAGGGATGAAAGGTTTAACCTTCCTCAAAAAAGACTACCAAGTTCAAAGTTTACTTTTGATGGTGGATAACAGTGAGAGATAGAAAGGTTGAATCTTTCACTTGGTGACTCCATGTTCAAGAATCCAGAGCTCAAAGCTTTCATGGCGACTCCATTGTCAAAGAATCCAAAATGTATAACACTCATGGTGACTCCCCTATGAAAAGGTATGTAATTTCATCAATTATTGTTGACTATTTTCAAGACGAGTTCAAGAATAGAACACAGGTATTCTCCTCTGGACAGAGCTAGTATCCCTAGCTTTCCACATTGCATGTCTTGCATAGATTGGAAATCATATTTTCTAGAGTTCAAAGATGCGAAAGGTAACAATGCTTCTTTACATATTATCAAATTCCATATGCATTTATGGAGGATTCAAGTTGAATTACATGAAGATTGTCTTATGAAGATGCTCATTCTTACTTTGGAAGGAAATTCCAGGTCTTGGAATGAAAATTTACCAGCTGCTAGTATATGTTCTTTAAAGAATTTTCATACTGTATTTTTTGAGAAATACAAAGAGGATTATCCATATTTGATTATGGTTCAAAACTGTTGTGATCATTTTGAAAGTTATATTCAATAGTTGGTATGTTATTATGAATATGATGAATTTATGGATGATGATATTATAGAGGCTATTCACGAGAGACCTTTAAACTGTGAATAAGTTGAAGAAGCTAGTTGCTATGAAACTCAAGAAATTTTTTAGCAAGTATTTATTTCTCCCATGATTGAAAAAGAAGAAAATATGCATTTCAATGACTTAATTATGCATGAACTTGTTGATGAAATTTCACAACCTCTATAAATTTAAAAAGAACGAGAGAAAAAGAAACCCAATTGTAATGAAGAAACAAAGCTTACAGATGACAATTTGCAGCAATCTTCTCAGATTTTCAGAAATAAAAATGATCATTCTAGTTGCCTTGCATTCCCCTCTTCTCCTGAGTTTTTAATTCAGGAATGTTTTTTAAAAATCTGAATTATGAGTTTGCTAGCATAGAAACTCAAGAAAATCATGATCCATCCATTATTTTCAGCAAAAATATGCATCAAGTTTGTTCCTTTAAACTTAATGCAGAAATTTTTGAACAGAAAATTGTTTTAGACCCTATGGGTGTAGACCTTTTTGTTATTGAAGGTGTGGCTACCTTAATTGAAAACATGCCTCTAGTTTCATACAATGAAGATTTTACTGAAGAAGAACAGGTTGTCCCAAACCTATGGATGTTATTTTGTGGATGAATTAGTTGTTTCAAATGAATATGGTAATATTGATAAACAAATTACTCCCTTTCCCTTAGAAATCAGTCCTTTTGCAGATCATCAAAATGTAACCTTCCATGTCTTTCATGATCCTCTAGCCAATCTATTGTGGTCGTCAAGGAAAATGGTTGTTCCTATGTTTGTGGATTATGGTTAACAGATTCAGTGCAAGTTTGGGTTGCCACAATCATATATTTTCTGCCTTCTCATGAGAAGTATGAGCAGAATTCAGCTAAGTATCCATTTTCTTAACTGGTTGCATTGGGAATTTGTTATTATTTGATATTGAAATCATTCCAATAAATTAGAGTGAGTAGGTATGATGAATAAGCTCTATGTTTTGACCATTATTTTCAATTTCAGTTTGCAGCATAGATTTCAGTTTTTAGTGCACAATTTATATTTTAGTTTGAAGAATGAATTTGATTCAGTTTGAGGATTGGACCAGATTACCAGTGGGTTTCAGTTGCAGAAGTTTCATGGCAGAGAATTTTTCAAGCCTGTGATCAGGTTATTAGTCTATGGTGTTCTTTGGAACCTCACTA
Organism: Pinus albicaulis; assembly: GCA_034641835.2. Taxonomy (NCBI): domain Eukaryota; kingdom Viridiplantae; phylum Streptophyta; class Pinopsida; order Pinales; family Pinaceae; genus Pinus; species Pinus albicaulis. Next base: position 131,279,304 of record CM076584.1, on the reverse strand, counting down.
GTAGAATTCCATCCCCATTGGAGCCACTATTAGGGTCCTATAATATAGGTAATATGTTTGTCCAATTATCTATTTTTGGAATCAACTAGTAAAATGTAGCTTATAAATCACTAGGTTTCATAGCCTAAAGGTTTGCTTGTCCAAGGATCCATTTAGTTCTTGAAGTCTGGTGTCCAAGATAAAGTATGGATGTTTGGGATATTTTTTGCATATAAATTATGGGTCAAATCATATGGTAGGTGTTTTCATGGTAAAGTGCTTGGAAGCAGCTTTCCAACGGTATATCTGGTGGTTCAAATTGACTTCCAGATTAAGAGATAAAGCAAGTTGAAGTTTGCTCCTCAAAACCACAAAACAAAGAGGAAATTTAAAACCTTATGAAAAAATAAAAATCATTTTTACAAGTCAAAATGTAGCATTAGAGGTTAATTAAACATGTTTAATTTAATAATCATTGCTTTTAAATTAATCAAATTGTAATAAAGCTTTTGTTGATATGACACTTTTTGGAACATGTAATAATGTCAGCGCACCTCTCAACGGGCACAATCCACCCCGCTTTGATCAACGACAGGGAATCATTTTCTGTAATATCCAAAAAGGGAGAATACAGTAATACTGAAACACAATATAAGAATTGGAAATAAGTAAACAATAAATCTAAAGACAACATCAGAGTATATAGAGAAGCCGAGCCTTTTTATTATGTGGAGAGGATTCAGTTACACAATGTACAAAAGATGAGGGAATCTAGCCAAGGGATGGCCTAGAATCACCCTACAAACATGCTACAACTAGCACTGCATAAATGGTGAGCTCACAGGAAGAAATATTATGTTGTCACTTTTTCTGTTGATGTACATGAAGTTGCTACAAAAGGAAATGCAGAGCTATGGAGCTCAGGAGCTCAGATGATGCTAATATTCAAGATCTGGCCAATGTGATGGGAACCCATGATAACCTAGAAAGGATTTTCCAGATCTACAACTTTGGAAAATCACCCTCCTAGGGTTTGATCCTTTGACTATTGGGTTATACAGATCTGAAGCTAGATCTAATCCAAATATGGCTGCAATATCTTATAAAAACAGATCTAATCATTGAGGACTGATTCCTCCTTCAGATCTACAAGCTAGGAGCTTGAGATCTTGTCTCCTCTTCTTCCTCCTTCAAGTTGCAACAACTGAATATGCAGCTGCTACAGAAACTGCGCTATACAAGAGGGAGAGGCTCTATTCCTGTTGAAATTTGCTGCAATAATCTCTAGGCTTGTGGAAATGGTGATGGAAAGGTGAGGGGATGGTCCCTCACAGGATTACTAGCTTGAATACTAGTAACTTCCTTCCTCCTCTAGATCTGCAATGGACTGCGCAATCCTTAATGGGACTAATACTGATAGGAGGTAAATAATGTTTGGCCTAATTCCAAATCTGAAATGAATCCCTGTGAATGATGATCTTTAAGCCCAAGGTGATAGGAATAATCCTACACTGGTTCTCCAGCTGAAATACTGAAGACAACCTCCACCTCCCAAACTGATCTTCAGAAATTGCGTAATTCCTAAAGGTAGGTGTTTCGTAGAGAATGGAAATAATTTGGCACCAATGTCTGATGATGAATGAATTACAACCCTCTTCTAAGAGCTACTCAATGAAAGAGGTGGGATTCCTGAACAGGAACACCCAGTGCTAAACAACACTTGCAATCTTAGCTAAACAGCCAAAGAAAGCATGGAATGTCAAATGACAATTCCAAATATAAACAGACCCTTACATGAATAATAAAAAACATGCCTCCATTGTTGCCTTCATCTCCTTTATATATTTTATGAGCCTTCCCATTCCTTGGCCCACCTCTAAACTGCATTGTGGGTGTGGACATAATCCTCCATGTTTGACTATGTTGTCTCTCCAAATCCTCCATCATGTCTACATACAATGTACACCCTCTCCATCATGTGTGAATTAAATGCACTACTTCCTCCATCATTTCATCATGAATGCTCTATGATATTACATTAGATGCCCTCCATGATCTCAGTTGACTGCTTCAACCTCCATGATCTATCTCGTTAATGAGACATGATCTCCACTCCATTCACATTAGTAGTTGCTCCACTACCCCATTATGTAGATATAGGCTTAAACAATCCATTTTCTCACATAAAAAGTGGATATTTATTCATCTTGAGGATTATGGGTCCCTCCACCCTTTTATTTACTTAATTCATTAAGAAAATTAAGAACTCTAATATTCCAAATATCATGTAAAAATTTGGGAATATTACAGTCCTCCCCGGAAAAATGTTGCTTGTCCTCAAGAAACTGAAAAATTATATGCAAGCCATCTATTCCCCTCCAAATGGCATCCACATAAAAAATGCCTCCTCCATTTGCTGCAATGTGTTATGCATGTTTGGTTCCAAAGTTGTCTCTCAAAAATTCACAGAATGACCTCCAACTGTATGGATAGATGTCCTCCTTCCACCATGAAGTACCAAGTGACAACCATATGATTTCCAACATCATCATCAATACATGAGATACATAAAATAAGGTGGCTCCTTCCACAAAGGAAAATTCCCATCTCACAAAGCATTTCTTCATCCCGTGTTTCATGAAGTAAATTGAGTATTTAAATGCCCTCATTCTTAGCCTTGTTGGCCTTGTTGGATCCAAGCGTTACTCCAACACTATGCAAAAGAGAAAATATGGATATATGGGTAGAAAAATATGTCAAAACACATTCTCCCAATAGTAACCACCGAAGTAAGGCCCTTTGCTTCCATCCTCCATCTCCCTCATGCAACATGGATAAGCCAAACTCCCCCAAAAACAACCAAAGCAACAAGAGATCTTGATCCCTTCTCTCCTCCTCATGTGAATCATGGAGTAAAGACATACTGATAGACATGTGGAATGTCACATCAGCCCAATACAAGTAAGCACCATTAATACACATCATGAGAGTACCATGCCAAGTTTTACACAATTTAAAACACATAGACATACGGGATGTCATGTGATGGCCAAAATCTCTCATGGTAAACCAAAGTGAACATGCCTTCTTTTGCTGCATTCTATCATTGATAAACAAGGCATGAATCAGAAAAATATTAGTTATTGGGTGGTAACCATACTCACCCAAGAGCAGCCAGTGCAACCATGCCTCCTTCTTCATTTCATGAGTGTTTTTCAAGGCGTGGATCAAAGAAATAGGAGCCTTTGGGTAGTAACCAAACTCACCCAAGAGAAACCAACGTAACGAAGCTTCTTGCTGGCCCATGTCATATATCTGTAAGTGGTCATGCAACCCATTTCTTATCATCCTCACCCACTCATCCCCATGTGGATGATGAGTGATGTTCTGCATAAACATGGTATCCTCCCTTTATAGAATAACATTCTCCTCAAACTAATGAAGAACTTTGCACTCCATGAAATATTGAACTGCACCTCCAATGAGATCTCTTAATGATACCTTCTTCTCATCAATGGCCCTCCAAAACCAATGAGGTTTTGGATCTAATGCAGGTAGAATTTTCTCTTTGAGCTATGAGATGCTCATTGAGAAAGTGTCATCTAGAAATGAGAAAATATTCCTCATCTCAAGATGTCTACCATCTATCATCTTTACCTCCATTTCTTCATGAATGAAGCTACCTTCAAAATTCTCCAAGAATTATCGGGCCCCTTCATTATCATGGTTACTAAGTGATAATGTTGTAGATCTGCATTATGGTACATATGCTGTCTCAAAGCAAGGCTCAATGCTGATATCATAACCAGCCATTGTACATAGGATCATGCTCATCCCATCTTCTGAAACTCTACACTTCAACGCAAGGTTTGAATTTATCTCATCAATGATGAACTGGGATAACTCTTCTTCTCGTTGATTATATCAAGGGTCCTCTGCGCTGTGATATGTTTTTGCTTCAAATCAGCATGTTGTTCTAACCCTTGGTTATGCATTGGCCCTGATGGAATGACCTCATAAGTTCCAATAAGACCTACTGAAACAATATGTGATGAATATGTATGCATACCTTGGATCAATTGATGTGTGGGAACCTCTTGCAAGAAAAAAAGAGTTCCTCCGACTGGAAGAATGGTGTCTCCAACTGCTGGTAAGAGTGATGGCTGCTCTTTTACCAATTTATCAGTGCTATAACCTTCCTCCTCTTCCTCATGCATCTCCTAAATCATGCATGGGACTCTATGTGTTAAGAGCTTAAAACTATCTTGCAAAGTTTCAAGTGTCCCTTCTCCGGATGTAAGTACTTCTGCAGTTGGTGGTGAATGTAGTGACCGCTTGTCCAGAGTGACAAGAATGACATCCTCCCTTGTTTCCTTAGGAAATTTCTCTTTGTGAAACATCTCTGGTCTTTTCACATCAAATTTCCTTCTCAACTTGTGAAAGAAATCTGAATATTTAGTCACCTTTGCATGCTCCATGTGACCAAGCCACCAATCATTGGCTTCACCATAAAGATGAAGTCCTGCAATATGAACAGCCTCTCCTTCAGCTATAGGATGTAGCCTGAAGAATGTATCTAACTCTCTCCTCCAAGCCTTAACAATACTTCAGGAAGATCCATCAAATGTAGGAAAATATAATCTATTGTGCCTCTTTCTTCTATTGCTGCTATAGGATCCTCTTTCTTCTTTTATTTGGAAGAATTGTTGGAGACTTAAATTGTATTTGAATGCTCTAGAATGTGCTTTGTACTCTTCAATATACATACTTAGAGTCTCATGAGTCTTAGGTTATATTCTTTCTTCATTTCTATACCATTCACCTTCTTCAAAGAAAGTGGATATAGTATATCTATGAGGAGATCTATGATTCTCCAGTCTTCTTTGTTGTTGATCAGAAGTGCTTAGACCTTCCTCATCAAATCTTCTTCTTGGATCCTCCCTCTTCATTTGATTGACCTATTTAGAGAGATCTTGCATGGATCTAAAGAGAGGAGTGGAAAAAAAACAATCCTCCTTCATGATAGATCTCATCTATCTGCTTCTCCTTTTGATGCAAAAGATGAAGTTTCAACAAGCTGAGCCAAAGATCATGCTCTGATACCACTATAATATCCCAAAAGGGAGAATGCAGTAATACTGAAACACAATATAAGAACTGAAACTAAGTAAACAATAAATATAAAGACAACATCAGAATATACAGAGAAGTTGAGCCTTTTTATTATGTGGAGAGGATTTACTTACACAATGTAAAAAATATGAGGGAATCTATCTAAGAGATGGCCTTGAATCACCCTGCAAACATGCTACAACTAGCACTGCGTAACTAGTGAGATTACAAGAAGAAATACTATGTTGTCCCTTTTTTTGCTGATGTACATGAAGCTGCTGCAAAAGGAAATGAAAATATATGGAGCTCAGGAGCTCTAATGATGCCAAGATTCAAGATCTGGCCAATGTGATGGGAACCCAAGATAACCCAGATAGGATTTTCCAAATCTAAAACTTTGGAAAATCACCCTCCTAGGGTTTGATCCTTTGACTAATGGGTTATACAGATATGAAGCTAGATCTGATCCACATATGGCTTCAATATTTTATACAACCAGATCTAAGCTTTGAGGGCTGGACCCTCCTTCAGATCTACAAGCTAGGAGCTTTAGATCTTGTCTCCTCTTCTTCCTCCTTCAAGTTGCAACAACTGAATATGAAGCTGCTACATAAACTGCGTTGTAAAAGAGGGAGAGGCTCTATGCTTGTTGATGCAATAAGCTCCAGGCTAATGGAAATGGTGATGGAAATGTGAGGGGATGGTCCCTCACAGGATTACTAGCTGGAATACTAGTAACTTCCTTCCTCCTCTGGATCTGCAATGATGGACTGCGCAATCCTTGATGGGACTGCTGCTAATAGGAGGTCAATAATGTTTGGCCTGATGCCAGATCTGAAATGAAGCCCTGGGAATGCTGATCTTTAAGCCCAAGGTGATAGGAATAATCCTACACCGATTCTCCAGCTGAAATACTGAAGACAACCTCCACCTCCCAAACCGATCTTCAGAAGTGTAATTCCTGGAGGCAAGTGTTCTGCAGAGAATGGAAATAATGTGGCAAAAATTCCTGATGATGAATGAAGTACAACCCGCTTCCAAGAGCTACTCAATGAAAGAGGTATGATTCCCGACCAGGAACAAGATCCATTATTTTTGTAGAAGTATAAAAAATAACAAGCGCCAAGGGAAACATTAATTATTTTATAAAATAACCAATATGATGCACCAAAAGCGGTAGATTCTGATGCTAGAAAATTATATATTACAGAGAAATGCAACACATAAAATATGTAGAAAACACAATCACACAAAACACATAAAACCAGAGAGACACAGATATACGTGGTTCACCCAGTTTGGGCTACGTCCACCCCGAACAGCCAGTCCTTCCTTTGTATTATCCAGCAAAATGAAGAGACACAACCTACAACAGACCTACTGTAATATCCTTTGTTCTCTCTCAGAGCCTCCCTATATGTTTCTTGCTCTGAGAATACACCTACAATACACAGCCACAATACAATACACTCATACAAGCGAGGGGTTCCCTTTTAGGGAAAAAACCCTAAACTAAACATAACTTCTACTGTCAAATAATTCGCCTAATGAATAGCCCAAATTGACTAGAAATTTCTATACTTTTACAAGGCAATTTTACATCTATTTTTAGCTTCGGGGGTGTTGCCCTTGAAACCCCCCGCCAGGGGGGGGCTCCATAAAGTCGCAGCCGCCCCCCCTGGACCCCCCAGGAAGCATTTAATTACGAGCGGCGTCACCGCCCCATTAAGGTACAGGGTTTAAAATTTGTGATACAAAATAAACAAGATAATCAGGCTCCACAACCAACAATCTCCCACTTGGAGACTGATTTGTAGCAACTCCACCGCTACTTAATTTTTTGGACAATGACTCCTCTTTAGACTTGGATGTTTCTCATCTTCATCGTCATTATTGAAGACTAATTGACACTGATCATATTCTCAGTTTCTCCCTGGTTACAACTTTTGTTAGCATATCTGCAAGATTCTGGCTAGTGTGTATCTTTTCTAGCTTCAACTATCCATCTTCCACTACTGACCATATGAAATGGTACTTGAGCTATATGTGTTTAGTCCTAGAATGAAATGACGAGTTCTTTGCAAGATGAATGGCACTTTGGTTATCACTGTATAATGTTCCCATATCATGCTTCTTACCCAATTCATTCATAAACCTTTGTAACCAAATCATTTCCTTACTAGCCTCTGTAGTAGCAACATACTCTGCTTCTGTTGTTGAAAGTGCACCAACACTTTGGATTTTTGAAACCCAACTAACATCTACTCCACCTACGGTAAATACATACCCTGTAGTTATCCTCCTATTATCTTTGTCACCTGCCATATCTGCATCAACATATCCCTATAGAGCAATGCTTGAACCACCAAAGCATAATTCTTGATTTGTGGTACCTCTCAAATATTTGAGAATCCATTTCACTGCCATCAAATGTTCTTTTCCTGGATTGTTCATGTACCTGCTTACAACTCCCACTACATGTGCAATATTAGGCCTTGTGCAGACCATTGCATACATTAAGCTTCCAACTGCTAATGCATATGGAACTTTAGACATATAGTCTATTTCTTCTTGGGTCTTGGGGAACATCTCCTTACAAAGTTTGAAATGGCTAGCAAAAGGTGTACTGACTGGTTTTACATTCTGCATATTAAATATTTTCAACACCTTTTGTATGTACTCATTCTGACACAGTGTTAATTTGTGATTTTTCCTGTCTCTAGTTATTCTCATACCAAGGACCTGTTTTGCAGCTCCCAAATCCTTCATTGCAAATGAATTTGCCATTTTATTTTTAGCACATTTATTTTCTTCATGTTAGACCCTGCAACAAGCATGCCATCTACATACAATAACAATATAATATAGCTTCCATCATTTTGCTTTTTCAGATAAACACAATGATCAGAGTGACATCTAGTATAACCTTGTTCAGACATAAACTTGTCAAATTTTAGATACACTGCCTTGGAGCCTTTTTTAAGCCATACAAGCTCTTCTTTAGCTTGCAAATAATTTTTCTTTCCCTTTGACCTCATATCCTTCTGGTTGCTGCATATAGATCTCTTCCTCCAAATCTCCATGGAGAAATGTTGTCTTTAATCTAGCTATTCAAGATGAAAATATTCCGCTGCTACAAGACTTAAAATAGTTCTTATTGAAGTCATCTTAACAACACAAGAAAATATTTCATCAAAATCAATACCTTTCTTCTGTGCAAACCCCTTCACTACAAGTCTAGTTTTGTACCTTTGTTTTCCTCCAGATTCTTCCTTCAGCCTGTAAACCCTTTTATTCTGCAATGTTGTTTCACCTGCAGGCAACCTGACTAAGTCCCAAGTTTGGTTATGTATTAAGGCTTCCATATCTTCTTCCATGGATAGCTCCCACTTCTTCTTGCTTTCAACCTGCATTGCTTCTTCATAACATTTGGGTTCACTAGAATCAATCAACAACAAATAATATAATGAAGGAGAGTATCGTTCAGGGGGTCTACTTATCCTCGTAGATCTTCTAACACCACTTTCAGGTGTTTGAGGTGCCTATTGATGTTGTGGTGGTTGTTTTTGTTGTGGCTGTTGATTATTATTATTTTTAGGCACCTTTACTTTTTTTGTGATCTCATCAAGAACTGTGTATTATTTGTTTTCTTTTTTTTGCTTCTTTTCCTGCAACTGATTCTTATACAAGACCTTTTCCTTCAATATTATATCTCTGCTCCTAATAATTTTGTGATTTTCATAATCATATAAGCGATAACCAAAATCATTAACACCATATCCAATAAAGGTACATTTCTTTGATTTTTCCTCAAGATTTATTCTATTTTCTTTATTAATATGGAAAAAAGGCCTCATAGCCAAAAGGCTTTAAAAAAGAGTAGTTTACGTTTTTACCTATCCATGCTTCCTCTGGAATACCACCATCCAACGAACTTGAAGGCCCTCTATTTATTAGATAAACAACAGTATCTACAACATCTGCCCAAAATTGTAAAGGCAATCTTGCATGCAATCTCATGAACCTTGCACACTCCATGATTGTTCTGTTCATCCTCTCTCACACACCATTTTATTGTGGTGTTCTTGGAACTGTCTTCTCTCTGTGAATTCCATGCTCTGAAAAGTACCTTTCAAACTCTTTGCCGCAATATTCACCTCCATTATCTGATCTGAGACACTTCAACTTCTTTCCTGTCTCAATCTCAACCAAAGCTTTTCATTTCTTGAAAGTATCAAATACATCAGATTTATTTTGAATACAATAAATCCAAGTTTTTCTAGTTGCATCATCAATAAAACTAACATAATATCGAGAGCCATCGAGAGATGATACCTGAGCAGGTCCCCATACATCTGTATGCACAAGCTCTAATTTTTCTCTCTTCTTTTCTTTCCCAACTCTGAGAAATTTGACTCTCTTCTGTTTTCCATAAATGCAATTCTCACAGAAATCCAAATCAATATTCTTCAAACCCGATAACAAATTTCTTGAGTGAAGAATCTTCATCCCCTTCTCACTCATGTGTTTGAGCGTATGATGCCATAATGTTGCATCTTCTCCTTTGGAAGTTAAAGCATTAACAGAGTTATAAATACTATTGCATAAATACAATGTACCAACCTTTTTGAATTTTCTATTACCAGGGCTCCTTTGGTGACCTTCCAAGTTTTATCTGTGAAAGTTGTCACACAACCTTCACCACCTAATTGCTCTATTGAAATCAGATTTTTCTTCAGATATGGAACCTGCCTTACCTCCTTTAATATCCATTGGTTCCCATTCTTTTGTTTTACAAGAACCTTACCCATTCCAACAATTTTATAGGGTTTATCATCACCCAAACGGACTTGTCCAAAATCTCCTTGAACATAGTCATAAAAATATTTCTTATCAGGTGTGGCATGGAATGAGGCCCCTGAATCTACCACCCAGGAATCAGTAACATTTTCGAAAGAAAGAATCAAATAATATTGTAACATATCACCTGTCACATTTGCTTCATGATTGTTTTCTTGTTGTGTGTCTCCTTATTTTCCCTTCTGAGATCTACAATATTTCTTTAGGTGTGCTTTCTTTCCACATTTCCAGCACACTATCCCCAATATGGACTTGGATTTACCTTTCCTTGATTTACTGCAATATCCTGAGCTCTTTCCTCTTTCCATTCTTCTTCCCTGAGACTCTGCACTCAAAGCATTACCCGATGTCTCACTGGAGCTTTTCTGTCGCATTTCCTCGCTAAGGATAGCATCGACAACATCATCAAACTTTAAAGTACTAGATCCATAGATAGAGTTACTAATGGCCATAACTAAACCATTCCAACTTTCTGGCAATGAGCACAGAAATAAAAGAGCCCTAACTTCATCATCAAAGTTTATCCCTATAGAACTTAATTGACTGGTAACTGTATTAAAATAATTTAAATGTTCTGCAACAGATCCACCTTTCAACATCTTCATATTAAATAAACATTTCATGAGAAATACCTTGTTTGAAGCCGAGGGTTTTTCATATAGTTTTTCCAATGCCTTAATCAAACCCTCTATTGTTGTTTCCTTCGAAATATTGAAGGTTTCTAGCACCGTGAGGCACAACCATACTGTCCCAAGTGCCTTTCTATTGAGAATCTCTCATTTTGCATCTATGATAGTTATCAGCTTCTTCTTTTTTCCGCTCGATGGTAGGTATAGATCTTTTTGATATAGATAATATTCCATCTGCATATTCCACAACAGGAAGTTTTGGTCGTTAAATTTCTTAACCCTAAACTTACCATCTTCCGCCATTTCTCCCACTCGAAGCAGGAACCCTTCTTTCCTACGATTTTATTAGCTAAACAGACCTTCGGCTCTGATACCAGTTGTTAGAAAACTATATATTACAGAGCCATGCAACACATAAAATATGCTGAAAACAAAAGCACACAAAACACATAAAACTAGAGAGACACAGATATACGTGGTTCACCCAGTTTGGGCTACGTCAACCCTGAACAGCCAGCCCTTCCTTTCTATTATCCAACAAAATGAAGAGACACAACCTATACCAGATCCATTGTAATATCCTCTGTTCTCTCTCATAGTCTCCCTATTTTTTTCTCACTCTAATAATACACCTACAATACACAGCCGCAATACAATACCCTCATACAAGCAAGGGGTTGCCTTCTAGGGAAAAAAAAACCTAAACTAAACATAACTTCTACCATCAGATCATCCGCCTAATGAACATCCCAGATTGACTAGAAATTACTATACTTTTACAAGGCAATTTTACATCTATTTTTAGCATCGGGGGTGCTGCCCCCGAAACCCCTTTTCGGGGGGGGGGGGGCCTCCATAAAGTCGCAGCCGCCCTCCTTTGGACCCCCCAGGCAGTGTTTAATTAAGGGTAGCGTTGGTGCCCCATTAAGGTACAAAGGTCCAACATTGTGATACAAAATAAACAAGATAATCAGGCTCCATACCCAACATCTGGCCTCTGATTTATACCCTAGCCATATTAAAATAAAATGTGTCACAAGATTCATCTCTCTTGTAGAAAAACTCGTCCTTCATTATTTCAATTTTATCCATTTACAGATAGGATTAAAATCAATATAAAATCAATCACTTGCTCGAACCAACCTCTCTATTACATATATAATTTAAATAAAGCTTTTCCTCATTCTTCCTTCGTGGCCTTATTCTATGCAAAAATCCTCTGGGTCTGACTTGAGGTTGCCAAGGTCAATATTTTATCCTCCAAATTTCCTCCCTATTGGCTCAAATCTTCGAGGCTCCATAGGGTCAACTGGGCCTCGCCCAAGGTCAGAGGTCGAGACTTATGCCAAGGTTGGGACTTGTCCAAAACTCACGTGGTCAGGGTAGTCAAGTGTGAGCTCCTAGTTATAACTCCATTGTTCCCAGATTAAACTTCATCTAGACTTAATTTTTTTCTCTGCACCATTCCACTCTTGACTCCTATATTTACTATTTGTGAATTCTTCCCTTTCTCCTTTTGGATTTTTACCCTTGGCATAAAGGTTCAACTATGTGGCTCCTGCACCTTTGTTTGGGGAAAAATCCATTTGGCTCTAGATTACATCCTTCGATTTCAATCGAACACAACCATGCATACAACATAAATTTGAATTTATTTGTTTCCAACAAGGTGATAACGAGGATCCTCTTGAGCTCTTCTAGGGGTATATTTGTGTGATGATTAATCCTTATTAATTTGTGTCAACACACTATCCACACAACTCCTTGCTCCTCTAATGATTTTGATTAACTCTCAGCTCCTTCTAAGACTTCAATCCATGATCCATATCTGTGCATCGACCAAATCTTTTCATTTCAACTGTTGAGCACTAGAAAAGGTATGAATTCACCATGGATTTTATCATCTTTTTCCTTTAAAAATAACTCTTTTTATTCTAGAAAGGTGATTTATTGTAGAATTATGATAGAATTTCAAAGACTTGTGTTTATTGTGAAAAGTAACTAAAAATTGTCTTTTATTGTAAAAACAGGAAAAAAACGGAGTAAACAAATATTCGAGAGGCAAGGCTAAAGTAGGAGTAACTATTGTTCCTCCAGTAATATACCATATCTAGTCAAAGAGAAGGAAATCAGAACACATAGCTAAGAGAAGACAGGGAACAACATGACTACAGCCAAAGAAAAGAAAAGGAGTGAATCGATCGTTGTTCAGTCTTATCTTGTTCCTTGTCTTATCTGTCGAAATTGTTATAAAAGGAAATGCCTTTAGAGATCAAAAGGAGTCGAATTATTGATTAAAAATTTCTCTTGTAACCCTGCATTTTCTTATTGATTCTCATTGTTAGTATGAATCTTTCTTCATAAAATACCACTTTAGCTACACATAAAAAATAGCCCTAACATCGATTATGGCTGCCAAATATCTTTAAATCTGCAATTAGGTGATCCAAATAATATTGCACAAATCCAGATCTAAGCATAAAAGATATTAAGCAGATAAAGTAAAACGTGGCTCCATGCATCCAATAGATAAGACAAGAACAGTGTATTTGAAAGAATTTTTATATTATATTGAAAAAGGGGCACCTGAGAGGAAAACAAGAAAGGTGTTTTCCTGTTCTCCTCAATGGGATGGGTTCTTGAAAGTCCTCAGTGTTTCAGATCTAAAATTCCTCTCTCTTGTTGGTGTAGAAATCCCAGACAAACATAGAACTCAAAGGGATCTCATAAGGCAAAATGGAGAATGTGACCTAGTATAGATCCAGAGTGATCTAATGCAATGGAGGTGACTAATGAATGGGGGAAACCCTTCTATTTATAACAAAATATTAGGGTTATCTAGAACTTGGTGTATGAATAAAATAATATTAATCAAATTCTAGAACCACCCTTTAGGAATATTTTATTATATTTGTTGGAGGGAAAAGGTCTTTTGACTTGGGTCAATTCATTTATTTATAATAAATAAATAAATAAATGATTTATTTATTATTTTAGGGAGATGGTGGGAATATAATTAAATAACTAATGATTTATTTAATTATTTAAAAATGATTTAGTCAAATTTAACTAGGAATATTATTTAAATAATGATTTAAATAACTTATTCCTAGGAAATAATCAGATAAATAATGATTTATTTAATTAATTTCCTTGTTTTGGGTTAAATATGACTAGGAAATATAAACAAATGTTAGTTCACATGGTGAAAGCAATTTTACTTAGGGTAAAATTGGTCTTACATGGTGTACTTGGGTTCATCTAATGATAATAGGTTAGATGACCAAAAAATGGTGTAACAGATTGCCCCCCAATGTACGAGTGTTAGGAGAAAATTATATGACCGAAGTACGTTGTAAGAACTCAATCACTAGACATCAAGAGGGAAGTGAGAGAGGAAATGTAAGGTAGTCTAATGTGCTAAAGGACTAGACCCTGAGGAGACGAGACTTACAGGTGCAACAAGTATCTAGTTTATGAAGTGGTACCTGTGCTAAAGGCGGCGGGGGAGGCATACCTATGCCTGCCGAGACAAAGTACAAAGAATAGGAAGTCTAGTAAACAAGGAACCGAACTATGAAGAATATGCTTGCGTAACTAGGAGCCAAAAAAATAAAATTATGAATCCCACATACATGCGATGCCTGGAATAATCGTCAGGACTTATACAATAATATTTGAGTACATGAGATACGAATACACCCAAATGCCCCCTACAAACGGGGAAGGGTTCGCAAAATCTGACTGATACATGCAACTCGAAGAGGCGCTGCAAGCGGCTGAGGCCAATATCATCAAATGGGAGGAGCTGCATCCAGGGCTGAAATGAAGAAGTCATCCAGCCATGTGGGGGCTACCTACAGGGTCACCTCCTCATGAGGGTTGAGACATATCACACACACCTGGGAATCACCAATAGCTGTTGCTGCATCACTAGACCATCAAGTATACGGATCACGATCATGCTGAAAGGAGCTCGAACCAAGGTACATTTCCCTCTAGACTTGGATTCTGGAGTAAATGAGTTGATGTCGACATAAGGAGGTCTGCCATAGGTGAGGCAATAAGGAATCCCCAACTAAGGCGTGAGAGAAAATAGTAGAGCGACGAACAGACAGACAGTAATGATGATAATGAAATGGGTGATGATCCAAAGGGGACCATAAAAAACATGAGTACAAAATGGTATCTCATGACAGAAATTAACACAAACAGGAATGAGTATAGAGGAAATGTGGTGCCCCCAATGAAATGTGTTGTAAGTGATAAAATCCGATTTTGAGGAGAGGTGAAGTAAGGCTTCGTGGACAACAGGTGTCCTGGTGAAGTAGCAAAATTCGAAACAAACAGATGTTGGTTATCTAAAAGAAAATAAAACATGCATTTCGAATGGAAAATGCTAAGGGTAATATCTCTTAAGATAGAGTGAATTGCGAGGATTAGGAAGGATGTGGCCTTCAAAGTCCTCTAAAAGATATGCCCCCCTTACCAAGGTCTTTACTAATAATGTAAGGACCTAGCCATAATGAGTCGAACTTCCCATGACCGAGGGTATCTAGTCCTGGTCATATACTAGAACAAGGTCACCTTCATGAAAGGTACGAGGGTGGAATTTTCAGTCATACTGAGCTTTGGTGTGCTTTTTGGTCGCTTCAAGAGTTTTCAATGCAACACAATGGTCTTTAGAGGTGCGCTCGAGCATGATAATTCATTGTTCTAGAGGTTGGGTATCAGGGAGAAGTTCGAAGGCCAAGTGAAGGGAAGGGATTTCACACTCGATTGGTAAGACTGCCTCCTCACCAAAGACAAGGTGGAAAGGAGTGAAACCGATGGCAGTTTTAACAGAAGTACGATAAGCCCACAAAGTAGGGAAGAGCATGACATGCCAATTGGTTTTGTGCTTATTCACCATTCGTTGAAGCATGGTCTTAATAATTTTGTTGACCGCTTCAACTTGACCATTACCTTGGGGGTAATAGGAAGAGGAATATTGGTGCTCAAGACCCAATAAAGAGGATAGCTCATGCCAAATATGATCTTCAAAATGTCGGCCATGGTCAGAGACTAACTGTTTTGGAACTCCGAATCGAGCAATGACGTGATTAAAGAAAAATAGGGCTGCAGTGGCTGCTACTGCTGCTACCGTATTGTTGAATGTCGGCATAGCTTCGACCAATTTAGTGAAATAGTCAACTGCCACGATGATATATTTGTGGTTACCAGCAGATGGAGGTCGACATTCCATAAAGTCAATGGCCCATTTACAAAATGGACCAGCTGTGACGACAGGATGGAGAGGAGTGGGAGGAGCTCGCACCTTCGGGGTGAAATGTTGGCAATTGGAACAGTGTTTGACTGCTTCAATGCAATCACTGAAGAGAGAAGGCAAAAAATACCCAGCGTGCATGATTTTTTGGGCGGTGGTGAGGCTGGAGAGGTGGCCACCACATGCGTCGCTATGAAAAGCATTGAGGACTTGTTCGGCTTCAGCGTGTGTGAGGCAATGATGAAGGACAGTATCTACTCCACAACGATAAAGGTCATCGCCAAGTAGAAGGTAGCGAGAGGCTTGGTGTCGGATACGTCGTCGAGTATCACGATCAAGATGAAGAGAAAATTTTTGGGTTCGCAAGTAAGTAAGGATGTAACTGTACCAAGGATCATCGGTGGTGATGGCAAATAAATGTTCATCAAGAAGAGCATCATTAATTGGAGTATCTTGCGTCCTAGTAGGAAAATCAGAAATGAGTTCAGCGAGGACTAAACCTTTCTTACTTTTTGGGGTGACAAATTCAAGGTCGAATTCTTGGAGGATAACGACCCAACGGGCGTACTTCCCACTGAGGATGTGTCGACTCAATAGGAAAGCCATGGGGTTGGAATTAGTCACAACCTTGGTGGAATGCGTGAGGATATAATGACACAGTTTTTGGACCGAGAACACAATAGCTAGTGCTAATTTTTCTTCATGTGAGTAGGACATAGGTGGACCGGCAAGGTTCTTACTAACATAATAGATCACATGTTCGATACCGTTATCATCCTCCTAGATAAGGAGACCAGCAACCAGATAGGTGGAAGTGGAGATGTATAGGATGAAATCTCGGTCAAAGTCAGGAGGACGGATCAAGGGAGCGGATGTGAGAGCATGCTTGAGGGCATCAAAATACTCTTGAGCGTATGTATCCTAGACAAATGGGGTGTGAGATCGAAGAAGTCTAAGGAAGCCATGTGCCGTAGTGGCATAGATAGGAATGAATCGGTGAAGAAAATTAGCTTTACCTTGGAGACTTTGTAGCTGGCATAAGGTACGAGGCATAGGAAGTTCAAGAATGGCTTGAACCTTCAAAGGGTTGAGAGTTATCCCGTCTTTAGACACTATGAAGCCAAGGAGATGACCAGAAGGAACACAGAAGACACATTTCAATGGGTTAAGACGAATGTTATACTTGCAACATCAAAGAAAAATGGTATGCAGATCATGAAGGTGTTGCGCCCGATGTTTAGAACGCGCAGTAAGGTCGTCTAAATAGACAAGGATAATATGAGCTAAGTCATGGAAACAATAAGACATGGCTCGTTGAAAAGTGGCGCCGACATTTTTAAGGCCAAATGGCATGAATCGGTATGCGAAAGTGCCCCACGGACTAATGAACGCGGTTTTAAGTTGATGAGCACGACGGATAACGATTTGGTTGTATCCAGAGAATCCATCCATAAAGGATAGAATCTCATGCCCCATACACTCATCAATTATTTGGTCAATAAATGGTGTGGGGAAGTTGTCTTTGGGACAAGCTTTTTTCAGATTGCGAAAGTCGGTGAAAACACGAATGGTGCCTTGCTTTTTGAGGACGGGAATTGGGTTAGACACCCAAATGGTGCATGCGAAGGGGTAAATGAAACCAGCTTGCCAGAGCTTATTGATTTCAACTTTGATGGCTTCATGTCTAGATGGATGAATGGGTCTCAACTTTTGACGGACCGGAATGGCATCAGGCCATGTGTCGATGTGGTGTTTGACAATGGCAGGATCAAGTCCGGGCATTGCTGAGTAGGACCAGGTGAAAATATCACAGAATTATTTGAAGACTTTGGTGTAGGCTTCAATTTCTTCCGGAATGCATTGAGCGCCCATGGTGATATGTTCTTTAAAACCTGGTTTGACGGAAATGTCTATTTTGATGGTAGGAGAGATATTAGCCATATTGCCTTCTTCGAAAGCGTCAGGTGCAGGGATGGGGTTTTTGAACCAATCAACTTTATCGGGAATGAAATATTTAGATTCAAGAGAATATTGGTCATGGGATTGGTGTGGGAGGAAGTATGCATGATGGTGCATATCGTTCCATGGAAAATCAGGTTTGGTCATGCCTTCTATGATGTCTTCATTGGTCTGAAAGATGGAAAGAGTTGGTGGAATAGGAGGATCTGAGGAGGTAGAAATATGAGACACCTGATTTTGAGGGGAAAGGCTCACATGTGTGTCGGCATGAGGGGTGACAATGGAGCAAGCAGATGAGTAGGTAGGTGAAACGTCGGGGGAAGGCACTAACGGGTTGGTTGCTGGGAAACGCAGTGATGAGGAAAGGTAGGAAATAGTGGCTGAAGGTTCGGTCATTTCAGTATCAGGATGAGAAATGGTAATCGGGGTAGACAGGTGGTCTAGTGTTAGGGAAGAAGGATTACGGGCAAGCGTGGCTTCGGATTGGCGGTATGCTACTAAAGAAGTGTGATACTCATCAAGGCGGGGGCAAAGATGGGTGTAATGTCCATGGAAATTGCACAAAGAACAAGGGTGATTGGTGCGCAAGTGTTTAAGTTTCGGAAGAGAATCTGGTATGGTGACATATACCTCAGGAATATCAGATTCTGGAAATGTTTCATTGACCATGGTTTTGAGATGTGGTAATTCAGGACAGGTATGGGTAGCATGGCCGACAACATTGCACAAGGCACACTGGATGGGATGCTTTGGAGGTCGAGGAGGGGCAGAGGTGGTCAGGGTGGCTATGTCCTTTGATGCCCCCTTGTGAGCTTTGCTATTGACACCTGACATGGTCACAATAGGAGGTGGTTCCTGATGATGGGACTGAGGTACAGGTGCAGCGAGAGAAGCCATGGGTATCGGTTGAACTGGGGTCAAAGCAAGATAAGGTTTGGGTTGGCCAGGTAGGGTAGTGGCTGGGGGGTCTAGGTACCAAACGGGTATACCCAAGGTCAAGTTGGGCAGGGATAGGGTGGCCAAGGTAGGGACGGAATGAGCTCCAGGAGGGGGAGCAAGTAAAGGAATCTGGCCAGTAGGGAAATGGCCAGGAGGAATGGGGCCAAGGGGGTTGTGCTCGAGGGGGATCGACCCAAGAGGGTAGAGAGGTGCGTGAGGAATATTCAGGGAAGGAGATTCTGAAGGAAGGAGGTTGGCTAGCAGGGGCGAAGGGCTAGGAGTTGGTTGGGTTGGGTGAGGGTGCGGTTGCTTACTAGCCAAAGTGGGTTGTGCAAGGTCAGCCCAAGAATATTGCATCATGCAAACATTCACCATGCTAGGAACAGGTACGGGAGGAGGGTCTAAAAAGGTTCCAAGCAAGGAGGAGTCTTTATAGACGCCAGGGGACACACTAGTCAAAGAATCAATAGTTTTCTTATTGGTGACAGTGGAGATGGTGGAATCAGGGGAGGTCTGAGACTTTGGTTCATGATACGTCAACTGGTCAATGGTGACAATTTTTCCATTATGAGGGAAAAACATCTTGCGGTGAACAGCGGATGGGACGGAAGACATGGCATAGGTGTAACTATGCCCCAAAATAATGTTGTAGTCAAGAGGGGCATCGATAACTTCAACGTCGACACAAACAGTCTTGCCTGCAAGGGTGATAGAATAGTTACGGAAGAGGCCAATGGGCTGGGAGGCATGGCCATCCTATGCACGGAGAGTGATTGTGGAAGGGGATAGCTCAGGAGATCCGAGTTGTTTCCAAACCGAAGCGGACATCACACAGGTAGATGCCCCCTCATCAATAATACACCGAGCGAAATTGGCATTTCAGATTTTGACTGGGATTTGGAAAACAACAGAAGCAGGAAGGGGGGGATGGTCTGACTTACGGGTGTCGAAAACAATTAATTGGTCATTATCAGGATCTACAGCACCCACGACAGATAGTAGAGCCTTCTTTTGAGAAGGACACGACTGGAGGAGTTCCAGTGTTGAAATGGCAGCAGGAGATTGTGCCAGATCATCTACTATGTTGTATGAATGGGCAGCCCAACCAGAGGCAGCATTTCGGCGTAATGGGCCCTTAGGAATTTTGGTATGAACCTCAGTTTTGGGCGGAGGTATTTTCAAGGGATCATTGGGTGTCGACAGAGGATCTGTAGGACCTGAAGATGGGTACTCGGAGGCAGACGGAACGGGAGGCGTGGAGTATTGACGAGACCGAGTTTGAAGGTTAAGGTCGACGGTGAGAGGTTGGTCGGAGGCCATCATGAGAATCTAGTAATCAGAGGAACCAGAAGGGGAAGGTTGACTGGTTACCGAGGCATGAAGTGGTTGAGTAGCCACAAATCCTTGTTGAGGGAAAGGATCGGTAAACACAGCGGGTTGAGAAGTAGCCGTATTGGGAGGGACCGTAGGGGAGGAGTGTTGTCCCCGCATGGTGGCCTGAGACTCCCACATCTGCCGCATTTGTGGTAATAAGGGACAATCGTGAGTGTAATGACCATAAACACTGCAGCATGAACATGGCTTATTGGTGCCAAGCGGTCTGTCCGGCTTGGGCTGAGAGCCCTATGGCTAGTTGGCAGTGGTAGAGTCAATACTTGAAGGATTGGATCCATGATTACCAGAAGCAGATTGATTTCCTTTCCTCTTTATTTGAGAAGGAATAATATGAGTTGCCCCCTGCTGCGCAAATACTTGCCCTGGATGGGGTTGTAAGTGTGGTTGCGGGGGTGGGGAAGGCAAGGGAGTGGGAGGTCCAAATGCTGGAGGAGCTAGGACACCAGGCTGTGGGTACGGATAAGGGCTAGGATGGGAAATGTTGAGGTAATAAGGAGTGTGGGCAAAATGAGGAGGTATGCCATATCCTGGATACATGCTACCTGGAGGGGGAAAAGTCCTGGGGGGGCTGGCCCCTCCTGAAGGGAAACCATATCCCAGAAGAGGTTGAGCAGGGGTATGTGTCATAGCTCCAACGATACCGTCGAAAGAGTGAGATGCCCCCGAGGCAGGAGGGACACCGGGCTTGGGGAGGTTAGGAAGGACAGTATAAACATAACCAGATTGAGCATAGATAAGGTCATATTTCAGGGCTATTTGGAGGGCGGCTTCTTCGGTTTGAGGAAAATGGGATGCGACATATTTTCCAATGGGAGGGAAAAGAGAGCGAAGGAACCAGTCCATATAAACCTGATCTTCAAAGGGGGGAGCGCGACATAAGGTCCATCTTCGTCGTTGCTCCTGGACATGAGCGGAAAGGAGGGTCAAAGAGGATTGATGAAAAGAAGTCAAGAGTTTAGTACCCGTGTCGTAATGGAGAGGGAGCTAGAAATAAGATAAAAAGTCTTGGGCAATGGTCGCAAAGGTGGTATGGGAAGAGGTGGCTTGATCAACATACCATTTAGAAGCTTCGCCGGTAAGTGTGTGTTGGAACAATTGAAGACGGATGGAGTCATCGGTGATGGAATTGGAGGAACACCACATGTGGAAAGATCCGATATGGTTGGAGGGATCTTCACTAGCAAGGCCTTCGAACTTGGGAATGTCGGAGGGGAGCTTGGTTGGCATAGCAGGCCAACTGACATCGTGGCGAATAGGATCATTGATTAGCTGATTGAAGTTGGGAAAAATGAGACCGACCATATAAGGAAGCAACGGGGCAATCGAGGTAGGTCCCGTAGTGGTTCCACTGGAAACAGACCCAGCAGTAGAACTGGGGTTGCCGCTAGCGCTAGGCCCTGAACTAGACATGGTGAAGGTAACAGGGGGAGAACCAGGAGTAGGGGGAGAACCCGAACAATCAGAGGAAGAGTCAGAGTGCGGACTTAGGGGAGTACTTACTCGATGACGACGGGTAGGAGGAAGTCGACCAACCGAAAACTGAGGGTGAAGGCCAAGAAGTCTCTGGGACAAACGCCTTGGAGGTGTAATGATGACGGGAAGAAGAAAACTAACAGGGGCAGGGAGGGGCAAAATCAAGTGAGGTCAATGTCAAAACAAGGGAAGAGAGGTGCAGTGTCAATTGATTTTAAAGGCTTTTCCAGGTGGTGTTAACCAGGCTCTTCTTCACTTAGGGTCAGTGTGTGGTGTGTGTTAATTTTAATTGCTTAAACCCAGATGTTTTGAGAATAAAAGAAAAAGTGTGTTGCGTAACTGAAAATAAATCTACATTAAATAAGATAGAAAGAACAGAAAATTAACAACTAATCAATGCATCAATATAACCCAAGAAGGCGGGTCTCTCAAAACTAGTCTATAAGAGGGAAAAAACTAAGCAAAGCACGCAAAAAAGAGGCCAATAGATGTGAGGTCGGGAGGGATGGGGATCTAAAGGAGAAATCTGCTGAAAAGAGGTGCAGAGAATAGCAAAGAGGCAGAGGCAAGGTTGTTGCTAAAAAGGAGGAGATCAGCTAAAAATAGAAGGGACAAGGAGTTGGCCCTAGAAATGAACCCAAACAAAAATATATGAGGTGATTTGAAAGGGAGAAGAGCTAATCTAAAGGGATCTAAAAAGGAGGTATCAGATCTGAAAGAAATAAGGATGAAACCCTGGAAATTTAAACTTCTGAAATAGAAAAAACTCTCCCACAAAAAGTGGAGGGTACTAGAGCCCTAAGGGGCAATATTCCCACTTAATTGAGTGAAACAGATCAGAAACAGGTCTAAACGGGTGGAGACAGAGGCTGGAAAACCCTGACAGAAGCTTCAGACAAACCCCGAAAAAGTGTTGGAAAATTGCAGAAAAAAGTGCAGGTCGCAGGCTCTGACCTGTTTTCAGTCCAGGTCACGGATTTGGGGCAAAAAAG
Source organism: Pinus albicaulis (assembly GCA_034641835.2). NCBI lineage: Eukaryota > Viridiplantae > Streptophyta > Pinopsida > Pinales > Pinaceae > Pinus > Pinus albicaulis. The sequence goes on along the minus strand of CM076584.1, from coordinate 131,256,700 downwards.
TGCGACCTCAAGGCCAAGTCACATTTTTTGGGCTGATAAGTGTGACCTGTAGATCTGGGTCTCTCGGCAGCAAATTTCAGAAAAAGTTGTCGTCTCAATTGCGGCTGATTTCGGCCACCTACGCAATAGGGCCAGAAACACACGGAAGTTAAAAATTTTAATGTTTGAGGGTTTTAGAGGTGAAAAGCGCCATAAAAATAGGAAAAACAGAAAATGGAAGAGAAACCCTAGGGTCTGAAATAGCTAGATATGCAGGAATATATAAAACGACAGTGGTCACAAAAGAAAACCCGTGTGGAGTCGCCAATTGTTAGTATGAATCTTTCGTCGTAAAAGACCACTTTAGCTACGCATAAAAAATAGCCCTAACATCGATTATGGCTGCCAACTATCTTTAAATCTGCAATTAGGTGATCCAAATAATACTGCACAAATCCAGATCTAAGCATAAAAGATATTAAGCAGATAAAGTAAAATGTGGCTCCATGCATCCAGTAGACAAGACAAGAACAGTGTATTTGAAAGAATTTTTATATTATATTAAAAAGGGGGCACCAGAGAGGAAAACAAGAAAGGTGTTTTCCGGTTCTCCTCAATGGGATGGGTTCTTGAAAGTCCTCAGTGTTTCAGATCTAAAATTTCTCTCTCTTGTTGGTGTAGAAAACCCAGACAAACATAGAACTCAAACGGAGCTCATAAGGCAAAATGGAGAATGTGACCTAGTATAGATCCAGAGTGATCTAATGCAATGGAGGTGACTAATGAATGGGGAAAACCCTTCTATTTATAACAAAATATTAGGGTTATCTAGAACTTGGTGTATGAATAAAATATTATTAATCAAATTCTAGAACCAACCTTTAGGAATATTTTATTATATTTGTTGGAGGGAAAAGGTCTTTTGACTTGGGTCAATTCCTTTATTTATAAACAATAAATAAATAAATGATTTATTTATTATTTTAGGGAGATGGTGGAAATATAATTAAATAAATAATGATTTATTTAATTATCTAAAAATGATTTAGTCAAATTTAACTAGGAATATTATTTAAATAATGATTTAAATAACTTATTCCTAGGAAATAATCAGATAAATAATGATTTATTTAATTAATTTCCTTGTTTTGGGTTAAATATGACTAGGAAATATAAACAAATGTTATTTCACATGGTGAAAGAAATTTTACTTAGGGTAAAATTGATCTTACATGGTGTACTTGGGTTCATCTAATGATAATAGGTTAGATGACCAAAAAATGGTGTAACACTCGTGATCAGAGAGAAACTGCTGTAAACACTATTTATGTTTGATTAATATGAGAACGCATTTCAACCCCATTTCTTAGCTCTGCAGTAGCCCAACGGTGTTTCACTGGTGGCTAAGGGCCCGACCCTAGTGGATCGATTTGCTGTTTGTATCTCTATATTTCAATTATCGTCGTGTGATAGTTTGTGGTTGTTTTCATTACATTTGAAAGTTAATTGATTTGCTGTTGAATTATTGATTGATTTCGTTATGTTAATGAATTGCATTGCTGTTCTGTTTTGACAAGGACCTTAATTCATATATTATTTATCTGTTTATACCTTATAGAGCTTTACTGTTCAGCATTAGATATTCTGTTCCAATTGATTGATGTTCCAGTGGTTTGCTTTTCATTTCGGATTGCTGCTTAACAACGTTTTCTATCGACGAGGTTTGGTGTTTAATAAAATTTTTATTTGATTCCATTAAGTTAAGACTTTTTGTTCAGATTCATTAGCTAGTATTTGTTGTTTGATTCTTCTAAGTTACATTTTGCTACTCATTTACATCGTTGTTCAATTCCAGTGCGTTGTTCATTTCCAATTCATTAGTTTACAGATTGCAAAGAGTTTGCTTTTAAAGAGTTTTCCTAGTTTACTTTCAATAGCAGCTTTAGTTCAATTTATATTTCCCTTCAATTTCTTTAAAGCAGGACTTTAAACTGTAGAGAACACTGGTTATTGCTTCCACGTTCCCAGATTGATTGTCTTGTTCCAGTTTGATTTCAATTGCATCAATTTCTAGAGGAATGAGTTATTGCTACTGTATCCTTGATTGATGTTTGTTGAGTGAATAGTTGGATTTCAGAGCATTTGAGTTCATGTTATTGTAATTAGATTTCTTTTCCAAGCATCCATTTACTCTTGTATTTAGAACACTGTGCTACATCTTACAAAGCATTATTCTTAGCTAGAATTACAGCCTCATACAGAGTACACTCTTGAAACAAAAATTTGTTCCTACATTGATGATTAATGTAGGATAAATAGGTGTTAAAAAGATACCTTTTATACCTCAACATTTTGGCGCCACTTCCGGGGAGAGTGTATGCCATTTAGAAGGAGTGATGCACATTTGACTTTTTTTTTTCTTGGGAAGAATTGGGTATTAAATATGGAAGGTAAGAACCTACACACCGTGCAAGAAACATGCTTGCTCACAGCCCGCTTCACAACATAATTGGGTAAATTATTTTTTAGGTAGGAATGAAGGCTTGTTTTTTTAATGAATAGAAAAGCTAAAAAAAACAAAATTCCTCCTAAACCTGAAAAACCTAAGGGATCAGTGACCCTTGGGCAAACAACTTTCATTGACGAAATCCTGAAGAAAACTGAATCTCAGCCATTAGTAGGACCTAGGAAATTTATTTCTAGATAAACTACTAGTTCCCTTCAGGCCACAAAGTCACCATCTGTAGCCTTTGCTGAGGTACATAGTCAAATGGAAGGAATTGAGTAATATTCCCAAGAAATTGAGAATTCTCACCTAATTTATCCACAAGAAGGGAACTCTAGTAATCTCCGCGAAGGAGAAGGGGAAACAAGGGAAATAGAAGAATCAAAATATCCTCTTGAAGTGATCCAAACAGTGAGCAGCCCAGATAAGGGAAGTGCTATCAACATCATTCAAAACAAAGGACTTGAATATCCTCAGATAGTAGGCCAGCAGGGAACACTTATTATTCCGGATCAAGGGAGTGCTGTTAAGGTTATTCCTATTCCTTCTAGTCAGCCTAGGAATTCCCTAAAAATCCCAGAAGGATATTGGCACACATTTGATGAAATGGCCCAGAACCAAAACCAGCAAACAGCTCAATAAACTTCCACACTGCAATATCCCATAGTGGACACTGCAGTTAATGCACCTATGAAGGCCATTCCTCTTCAACATATTCCTGATTCCATGGCTTAACATCCGAAGATCTAGATGCATTTATGTTTGAATTCTATGTATTATGCACGGGGTATGACTATACCACCGATCCCCAAAAATTAAAATTATTTCCTTCCACATTAAAAGGAGCATCCTTATGATGGTTTATGGGGTTAGGTGGAGGTTTATAAATGATTGGGACTAGATGAAAGCTGCGTTTCTAAAGAAATATCAGGATTATTGTAGGTCCAGGGAATTAAAATATGAATATTTCAGATGATAGAAAAACCTAATGAAACACTGGAGGAATATGTAGAACGCTTTCAATACAACCTCCAGAGATCACCTTATGCATATTTACCCTTACCTGATAATGTATTGAAAACTACATTACTTAAAGGGATGAAGGAACAATGGGTTGAAACATTAAATATTATGGGAAAAGGTGATATATATCAGGAAAGTTTTGTTGACATTATTGATTTGTGTATCAGGAGCTCGAGAGACAGCACAAGGCTAAAATCAGCAGAACGTGACATGATCACAAGGGATAATAAGACCTCCAGTGAAGGTGTAACCCGCGCAGAGATTGACAATCTGCTGGAAGATTTTAAAACTGATATTCTAGGGACTCTAACAACACAGTTCAACATTATGCAAGCCAAACAAAAGCAAACAGAAGCAAAACAAAACTTGGCAATATTCTATCCTAAGTGCAGGAAGAAACACAACCATAAAGAGTGTCTGCTGGATATAATCAAAGTCTGTTCCATCTACACAAAAAATCACTCCACAGAAGGTTGCCCCTCACTCCCTGGATTGAAAGCAGTCTACAAAGAGGCGGAAGAAGAATCAGAAATGGTATGCATACTTAATCAACACTGATAATGGCAGCCACGACAAACAGGTATGCCAATCGATCCATCCTCTTCTTTTTAGCCTCCTCAATATAATGCTTAGCAATATAATGGAATGTGGAAAAATGAGCCACCTTTCCCCAATTGGTCACAACAGTCATTTCCTACATCACCATGGCCAAATCAAAAAAACCAAACTAATTGGCCAAATTTTCCTTTCTGCCCACCGTTTTGGCAAAACAATGCTTATCCAACACAATGGTCCCCCTCCACTTCGCAGAGTCAAACCTGGCAGTCAAACTAGAAAATACCTACAAATTAGCCAGCTGGAACAATCCCTCTCTCTCAACCTACACTGCCAGCCCCCTATACATTGCGACAAAATCCCCAGACCAATTTAAGACCACAAATCCTAGCCTAACCCAACCCAAACCCAAACAATAGGCCAGTTCAGTGTATCCAAATAATGGAACCACTAGAACTAGAAATTGAACTGAGGGAGTGCAATGACCTTCAATTGAGATCTAGCTGCATAGTAGACACAGAGGGAGACAAAAATGTTCAAATTGAAGATCTGTTACCTGCAGAACAAACATTTCAAAAAGAGAATGTGGCTCAACAACAAACTCAACAACAAGCAACCACCTCTTCTCCACCATTCCCAGAACGATTAATCATACCTCGCCCAATAGAATATCCTAATTTTGATCTTCTGCGAGAATTAAAAATTTTGTGTATAAAAATCCCACTCCTCCAAGCTATCCAATACATTCCTATTTATGCAAAGACCATTAAGGAATTATGTATAAAGAAGCCAAAGAGGATACCAACAACCAACCCAATATTCCAAGTAGTCGGTACTCTATCTGACTTATTATCAGGAATGGAAACACCTGTAAAATATGAAGACCCATGAAATCCTATAGTGACGGTGAAAATGAATGGGAAATAATTTCAAAATGCCTTATTGATTTTGGAGCTGCAATTAATATCCTAACAACCACCACTTGTCAAAAACTTGGCATTACATCATTAGATCCAACAACAACCTTATTGGAATTGGCTGACCGATCGGTAGTCAAACCAGAAGGTACACTACAAGATGTAATGATATTTGTAGATTCCTAGGAGTACCCTGCTAACTTCTTGATTATCAACCCAAAGAACCGGCTAGATGGACACCTGCTGATCCTAGGTAGACCTTGGTTGGCAACTGTCGATGCTTACATTGGCTGCCGACAAGGCAACATGACTATAACAAGGGGAAACTATGTCAAGAACTTAGCTTTATATCCCCCAGCCCAACCAAGCCTATCAATAATCAAAACAAGGAAACAACCTGTATCATATCTCATGGAAAATATGAGATCACCATTAACCATAGAAGATGCCCTCGATTTTAAAGACCAAATGGAGGATGACATTATTAACAGTTTCATCAATAAGCCAAAAATCAGATCCCATTTGCAATGTCACATGATCAAGGCAACATTTGATAATAAAGAAGAAGAAGATATTCTGAAAGACATACATGATCAATCAATATCCACTACCTCTGTTTACAATAGAAAAATTGTGGAAATTGAACTGGGAAAAACTCTAAACATTAACAAAAACCTGACTACTGAACAAGAAGAGAAGTTGGTCCAATTACTACGAAAATATAAGGGAGCCTTTGCATGGGATTATCCAGACATGAAGGGAATTGACCCCCAGTTATGTACACACCACATCTACACAGAAAAAGATGCTAGACCCATTCACCAACCCCAACGAAGATTAAACCCTCACCTTAAAGATATTGTGAAAGCTGAATTACAAAAGTTGTTGGATGTCAATTTCATTTACCCAATATCTGATAGCAAGTGGGTCTCTCTATTAGTAGTGGTGCCAAAGAAGAATGGAAAGTGGAGAATATGCTTAGATTACCGAGAACTGAACAAAGAAACCCAGAAAGACCACTTTCCCCTTCCCTTCATTGACCAAGTATTAGATACATTGGCAGGAAAGAAATTCTTTTCTTTCTTGGATGGCTTCAGTGGGTACAATAAAATTCAGATTGCCCCTGAAGACCAAGACAAAACTACTTTTACATGTCCTTGGGGGACATTTTCCTATCGAGTTTTACCCTTTGGCCTATGCAATGCCCCTGCTACATTTCAGAGGGCCATTCTCAGCATCTTTTCAAATTTAATAAATGAAGGGCTCGAATTATACATGGATGGCTTCAAACCTTACGAAGATGATTTTGAGCCAGCATTAGAAAACTTAGAAAAGGTGTCGCAAAGATGTATTGACATCAGGCTTTGTTTAAGCCATGAAATGTGTCATATGATGATGACCGAAGGAATCATCTTAAGTCATTATGTTTCAGCAGCTGGAATTCAGGTAGATCCAGCTAAAATTCAGATAATTTTTTTAATACCTACTCCTACCACACAAACAAAGATACGTAGCTTTCTCAGATTTTCTGGTCATTATAGAAGATTCATAGAACATTATTCTCGAATAGCTGCACCTTTATATGCACTAACAAGAAATTTTGATTTCATTTGGACAGATAAATGTGACCATGCTTTTGAGGATCTGAAAAATCTTGTATCAACAGCCCCAGTGCCGAGGGGCCCAAATTGGGATTTGCCATTCCAAATTTCATCTGATGCCTCAGACACATCCATTGGAGCAGTGCTTGGGCAGGAAGAGGATAAGAAACCATATGAAATCTATTATATTAGCAAAAATCTATCTCTTGCTGAATTAAACTATACTATGAATGAGAAAGAATTTCTAGCTGTAATACATGCTGTAAATAAGTTTAGACATTATATACTAGGTATCCTGTAGTTTTATATACAGATCACTTTGCCATAATTTTTTTAGCAAATAAACATGTTACAAATGGTAGAGTAACAAGATGGTTGATTTTTTTGCTGGAATTCGATATCACAATAAAATATCGACCTAGAAAAGAGAACCCTGTAGTGATTTCCTGTCACGAATTCCAAAGTCAAGAGATGCAACAGTAGTCGAAGATCACTTCCCAAATGAGCATTTATTTGTTGTTACTGTTAGAACCCCATGGTATGCTGATATAGAAAATTACTTAGCAATAGGTAAATTACCTAAACATCTAACGCTTAATGAACGAAAAAAAATAATACAGCGTATTACTCGATTCTCTTGGATTGGGGGCTACCTATTTCATACATGGTCAGATATGCAAATCAGGAGATGCGTCCGAGAGGACGAAGTATTTGATATTATGAAAGCATGCCATGACGGGCTGTGTGGTAGACATTTTGTAGCTCGTAGAACTTCCCACAAGGTTTTATAGACAGGCTACTATTGGCCTACCATTTTTAAGGAGCTAAAAATTTTGTACAGGCCTGTGACAACTGCCAAAGGGCGGGTCGCCCTGGATAGTCCGATGAAATTCCTTTGAACCCACAATTAGTAATCGAACCATTTGAACGCTGGGCACTTGACTTTTTTGGTCCCATTAACCCATCGTCGAATCAAAGAACATACATCCTAGTTGCAACCGAGTATGTTACTAAATGGGTTGAAGCAGAGGCACTTTCGAAAGCTACAGAAGACTCTGTAATACAATTCCTTTTCTAGATATTTGTGCAATAAGGCCTTCCAAAGGACATAATTACAAATGGATGACCGCCGTTTGTAGGTAACAAACTCGCTGAAACATTAGAAAATTACCACATTCAGCACAAAATCACAACTCCATACCACCCATAGGCAAACAACCAGGTAGAGAGCATGAATAAAGTGATCGAATCTATACTGACAAAAACAGTTGCCTCACACAAACGTGACTGGGCCTACATATTGCCAGAAGCCTTGTGGGTGTATCGAACAACATGGAGAGGTACCATGGGGTATTCACTGTATCAATTGGTATTTGGAAAAGAGCCCATATTTCCCATAGAGTTTGAAATTCAGACATTAAGAACATCCCAGGAGGTGGGTTTAGACTTAAATGAAGCTCAGGTCAGAAGATTACAACAAATTAATGAGTTGGATGAAATTAGGCTCTCTGTTGTTCAACACACAACATTAATTCAACAACAGAGAGAAAAATGGCACGACGCCCTCATCAAAGAGAAAATATTCCACAAAGGAGATTGGGCACTCCTATATGACTCCAGATTTTAGGATTTCCCAGGAAAACTCCAGACACGATGGCTTGGACCTTATGAGATACAAAAGGTGCATGATAATGGCACCATCACATTAACCACCATTGATGGATCTGGACATTCCTTCAAAGTAAATAGTCATCGAGTACGAATTTACCATAAACCGCTTAATCGGGAATCCTTTTACCAACAATTACGGGAATATTCTACCATGTAGATTCTTGTTGAGGAAGACAACACCTCCTCAGCACCCATTTACTGAATCATTTCTTTATTTTGAAACTTGTACATAAAGCTTTTCCTTTTATTTTTCTTGTTTTTTTCTATAGATTTTATTTCTTAAGTTGTTCCTTTTTAAGGAACAGCAGCAATTTCTCTCAAGAAACACGCATTGAGTGTTTTTGTTTGCTATCCCTTTCCAAAAGGAACAACAGTTTTTGTTGTTCCCTTAAAAAGGAACAACAATTTTTGTTGCGTCCTGTATGTTGTTCCTTTCAAAAGGAACAACAGTTTTGATTACAAATTTTTGCTGTTTCGCAGTGTTTTTGTTGTTCCTTTCCAAAGGAACAACAGTTTCTGTCATATGTTTCTATTGTTCCTTCCCAAAGGAAAAACATTTCCGCTGATTGTTTTTGTTGTTCCGTTCGAAAGGAACATCATTTTCGTATATTGTTTTTGTTGTTCCTTCTTAAAGGAAAAACACTTTTTTGAGTGCATTTTTCTTGTTTCAGAACAACATTTTGAGGATTTTTGTGAATTCTTCATGACTCTTCTAAAGGAAAACATACAATTTATGCAAGGATACACAAATTAGAGATTACTGAAATCATAAAATCAAGAGAAATTGTCATTTTTAAGAAATTGTTTTGCAATGATAAGGAAAAGGAAAGGACACAACCATTTATATTACTTTGTTGTCCTTATTCAGACTTAAAATAATATGATCGAGTATCTTTATCACGTTGGTTCTTCCCTAAACTCTCATAACTCTCTTTGATTTTTATTTATTGAATAAAGAATAAAAGCATATTTTCTCTATTGAGATGTTCAGACTTCTTCCACCATCCCTACTCTTAAGGAGTGTTGAGCCATCCTCTATATATAAGTAGGGAAGTGATATATATAAAAATAAGACAAAAGAAAAATACTAATATGATTGCTAACAATTCTATGATATGGTAGATGGAGGATAGGGGGTCTCATCAAGAGCCAGCCTACCATGATCATAAGGAAGAAGTGAAGTGGCATTCCCATTATGGCCACCACACTAGGGATATGTTCCAATGGGCAACTCAAAAAAAATAATAAAAAGTCCTTGGAGCAGGAGGTCTCATCACGAGCTGGCCTGCCCACTTTTCACTCCTTCCTGGTGAATGGCATTGTGGTTCATTTGGTTCCCAAGCCAGCACAGTGGCGTCCATCATGAAATTATAAAGCACTTCCATAGGCATAAATAAAGGATAATGGTTCCAAGGGTGAAAAAGCAACTTTGTCAAGGTTATGGAAACCTGTGGGAAACAAAGCTCTGCTGATGGTATTGGAGTCACACTTTTCAAATCAATAGTAATGATGAACCTTTTTCTTATATCTTTATATAAGATCAAATGAGAGTATACCCTTAAACCCTTTGTTTTGAACCTATTATACATGAAAATTATTTATAACTCGATCATAATAGTTTATGTGGGTAATCACCGCATGAGTACTTGTTTTCACATCAGCTGTCGCTTTCCATTATCTTTGAATCATTGCATAAATGTTTCCATATCTATTCGCAGTTTAATAATATGCATCGATTTTAGTAATGTAATAATTTGTAATCGTATCATAAGTGTGTATGCTTTTCAATGTTGTACATCTGATGTGCAGTACCTTGCTCTCTTATTTGACGGTCGAGGATGACCTATCATCCTTCAGGGGGGGCGTGGATGCCTTTTAATGACTGCAGGCAGGTCAAATCCCTATATTTTATGCCTGCATGCGAATCAAATCCCTATATTCTCGATAATAACAAAAACTTAACTGTATTATTATGATATACTGTACTTTGTTGTTCCATTACATTATTGTGCATTTTTAAGAATTAATAGTGTGCAGAAAAAATGGGAGGATGACCAATTCGTAGTGAGCCACAGGTGCTAGCTGTTTCAAGAGTTGCATGGGAGATTCTAGAAAGAATAGGGTGGATTACCTATCTCACAAGGCTGCAACAACCTCATGAAACAATAGCTATCGAGTTTTTTACATAATTTACAGGAAGGTTACTCCATGGTTAGAGGTTGGCAGATAACAGTAACAGACGAAATAATCGCAGAGGTGTCTGGTCTACCAGCGGAAGGAACCATATGGACCAATAAGAAGGTGAAACTGCAAGAAGCCATGAACCTTTTCTGAGATGAAGGACAAAACCTGGTTATCAAAGGGAAAGAATTTTAGCCAGCGACATTGGGAGAACCATGGACAGAGTTGGCAAAAGTGGTACAGGGCTACATAACATGCGATGGGAGAAAATATGTGGTAAGACCTTGCCACCTTAAGCTATTAGCAGTGTTAAAATAGAAATGTACCATAAACCTGCCTGCATTTTTAAATTCTTTATTGCATGATGCCACCCGAAGTATAAGAAAATATCGTCATACAGACATGTGGTAAGCCACCATTGCTTAATCAGATTGATAGTGAGTTACAGCCTTACCCAACAACAGACCAGTTGGGAAGAATTGATATTTCCAATTGATGGAGGATTAGCCCTACCTACCCCAAAACGTAAGAGAATGACTAGCACAGCAGTAGAGCCATCAAAACGCAAACAATCCTCCAGGTTAAGGAGAATTAGGGGAATGATAGAAGGCCTTTAGGGTAGCAGTAGCTAGCCCTTATAATTTCCCAGTTCGGAGGATGAGAAACCCCGAAAACTTGAAGAAGGGAGTCACTGCACTGATGAGGATGAAGAGGAAGTGGGTCACCACACAGAAGAGGAAGAGCATCACCACACCAATGGTGAGGAACAAAGCCACCACACCAGTGCAAAAGAAGGAAATGATGAAGAGGAAGTAAATGATGAAGAAGAAGGAAGTCCTCATACCATTGTAGAAGAAGAGATTCACTACTCTGATGAGGAAGAAGGAAGTTACCATACCTCTGAAGGGGAAAAAGATAATCACAGCAGTGAGAATGAAATAGAGGGAGTAGAACCTCCCGAAACCACCACTGCAAGTCCACAACAAAGCCCTTTGCAGGAGGACCAATTGGCCGAAATTTTGGCCAACATGAGGGAATACATACAACCCCACAATCCACTTAACTTTAGTATTGAGATAAACCAATTGCAAGAACAAGTTGCTACCGGTAAAGACACAGCTGAGGGAATACCTAATGAAATAGAAGAAGAAAACCCTCAGGGAACAACAGAACCAATTAAGGTTACTAACCCTGAAGAATGTAGATGAGAGCATATGAACACTGAAGAATTGTTCCAAGTAGAAAACAGAGAAGCAAGCCTGAGCGAAGGCA